>PJEM01008962.1:0-76326 GCA_004023845.1 Helogale parvula
CCCTCCCCCTTCCCCTTCAGTCCATGGTTCATTTTCAGTATTCAGTAGTCTCCCTTGATTTGTGTCCCTCGCTCTCCCCAGCTCTCTTTCCCCCTTCCTCTCCCCATGGTCCTCTGTTAGGTTTCTCCTGTTAGACCTATGAGTGCAAACATATGGTATCTGTCTTTCTCCGCCTGACTTATTTCGCTAAGCATGACACCCTCGAGGTCCATCCACTTTGCTACAAATGGCCATACTTCATTCTTTCTCACTGCCATGTAATACTCCATTGTATATATACACCACATCTTCTTGATCTATTCATCAGGTGATGGACATTTAGGCTCTTTCCATGATTTGGCTATTGTAGAAAGTGCTGCTATGAACATTGGGGTACATGCGCCCCTATGCATCAGCACTGAAGTTCTTTTTTTAATAAGAGTTTTGATCACACTAACAATTTCTCTATTCTATTAGTCTTTTCTTTGAAAAGATCCTAGGGCTGTTGAAGGGACGGTTGTTTTAATCTCACTGATTCCAAACTTTCACTGGAGTTATTTTATTGCTTTGTTTTCATTTTGATATTCTTAAATTATATGTTTAGTCCACTTACTCATATGTAGTAAACCCATCTGAGGTAACAGAATTCTCCCTAAGGATTATTTTAGCTATATCCTACAAGTGTGACATGGAGAAATTTCTTTAACATTCAATTAAAAGTCGTTTTATTATTATATCGTTTTCTTCTTTAAATGATTAGCTATTTCAAGGGTACTTTCAAATTGTAAATGTTTGACATTTTAATCAATGTTCTTGTTACTGAGCTCCAAAATGATTATAATGTGCTCAGACGTGGACTATGATATGGAATTTTAAAAACTGGTGGCAGTCTTAAGGAGAGAACATTGCCAACTAAGTAAAATGTAACATGTAAGTCTGAAAAGAAAGCATAATAATTAATTGTTAGATGAAGTCACACGCACATACATCACATTTATGAAATATAGAGGCTGGGATGATCCAGGGAAAAAAGTCTTCGGAGCCATGAGGGGAGGTCCGTTGAAGTATTCGCTCTGACGTCCTGCAGAGAGAGGGTTATCGGGGGTTAGGTCAGTCTGAGTGTATTCAGTCATCCAAAACCAGTCGTGTGACGCATAGCAGTCAAGGGGACAAGAAGTTTCATTCTGTCTTGGAAGTCAAAAAAGTCAGATGTGATAAACGCTATGAAGGAAATGATGTCACCACGCGAGTCTGACATTATTTGTATATATGTTATATGTATAAGACTACATACACACTCGTATTGCTCGTAGCTGCTTTTTTACATAGTTTCAAACCTGCTTGGTAGTTCCCCTTTGATGGTGGATTTGCTACTGGCTACTGGTAGCTCTGTGTGTGTGCGTGTGCGTGTTGCCACATATGTCAAGTCTACTGAAAAAATTATTAATTTTTGTGCCCAAATTTCATTTTTTGGTTCTAGAGCTGCTATTCCAGCTCTCTTTTTTTTTTCCCATGTCTATTTTTATTTTTGAGAGACAGAGCGTGCAAGGGAGAAATGGCCAGAGAGAGAAGGAGAGGGAGAGAATCCCATGAGGGACGGAGAGAGGGGGAGAAAGACAGAATCACACAGGCTCTGCATGGACAGTGCGGAGCCCAAAGCAGGGCTCGTCCTCACCAGAAATGGGGTCGAACTGACTGAAAG
Source organism: Helogale parvula (assembly GCA_004023845.1). Classification (NCBI taxonomy): domain Eukaryota; kingdom Metazoa; phylum Chordata; class Mammalia; order Carnivora; family Herpestidae; genus Helogale; species Helogale parvula. The sequence goes on from PJEM01008962.1 coordinate 1,682, forward strand.
CAGGGCTCAAACTCGCAAATCCTGAGAACATGACTGACTGAACTACCCACGCGCTCCCTATCATTCTTTTAGTCAGTATTTGCCGAATGCATTCTTTGCTATTCTTTATTTTTATTCTTTATGCATGCTTTTTTTCCCTGACTTTATTGAGATATAACTGACATAAACTTTGTGTAAGTTTAAGGTGTACAACCTATTGATATGATACACCCATATATGGCAAAATGAATACTACCATGATCTTAATTCCTCCATCAAATCATATAGTTACTATTTTTGTGTGTGTGATGAAAACTTTTAAGTTATTTTCTTAGCAAATCTCCAGTATATAATACAGTATAATTAACCATAATCACCCTCATACCATTAGATCCCTACAATTTTTTTAATCTTAATAACTCAAAGTCTATACCCTCTGGCCAACATTTCCCCATTGCCCTCACCCTTTAGCTCCTGGTCAACACCATTCTACTCTTTACCTCTATGAATTCAACTTCCTTAGATTCCATATATAAATGGTATCGTGCAGTACTGCCTTTTACTGTCTGATGTATTTCACTTAGCATAATGCTCTCGAGGTCCATCTATGGGGGTGCAAATGGAACGACTTCCTTCCTTCTCATGGCGGAATAATATTCCATTGTGTACACTCACACACACACACACACACACACACACACACTCACCGCCCCCTTCTTTATCCATTCATCTGTTGACAGACTCATAGGCTGTTCACATATCTTAGCTATTCTGAACAATGATTCAATGAGCACCAGACTGAAGATAGATCAAGACACTGTTCACCGTTTTCATTTCTTTGGGATATATACCCAGGATAGGATTGCGGGATCTTAACAGGTTTTTGTCCTTTCTTTGAGCAAACTCCATGCTGTTTCCTATAGTGGCAACAAGGTACCTACAACAGGGTATCCCTTTTCCTCCATGGCCTCAACAACACTTTCTCTTTTTCGTAATAACCATTCTAACGGGTGTGATGTGAACTCTCACTGTGGTTTTGATTTGCGTTTCCCTGGTGATTAATGATGTTGAACACCTTTTGGTTTACCTGCTGGCCATTTAATCACCTTCTTTGGAAAAATGCCTATTCAGTCCCTCTGCCCATTTTTAAAAAATTGAACTATCTGGGGTTTGTTTGTTTTTTTCGCTAATGAGTTGCAGGAGTTCTTTATATATTTTAGGTATTAACCCCTTACCAGATATGTGGATTGCCAATATCTTTTCCTGTACCATAGGTTTCTTTTACTTTTATTGTTTCCTTCAGTAGCTTTTTAGTTTGACATAGTGGAATTATTTATTTTTCATTAGGAAACATGATACCCCTAGCTTTATTCTTCTTTCTCCGCTTTGCTTTGGTTAGCCTGGTTCTTGAGTGGTTTTATACAAATTTTAAAATAGATTTTTCTCCTTTTTTGGAAAATGCCATTGAAATTTTGTTAGGGATTGCACTGAATTTATACCTGAGTTGGGCAGAATGGAAATTTTTACAGTATTAATTCAATATATTAATACAATATTAATTCTTGCATTCCATGAACACAGGATATTTTTCCTTTTTTTTTTTTTTTGAGTCTACTTAAATTTCTTCCATCATGGTCTTGTAGTTTTTAATGTATAAATCTTTCAACTGTCTGGTTAAATTTAATTATAAGTATTTTATTGTTTTTGATGCAATTGTAAATGGAATGGTTTCCTTTATTTCTATTTTAGACATTCTTATTAGTGTTTAGACACAAATGACTTCTGTATGTTGCTTTTATACCTTGAACATTACTAAATTTGTTCATTGGTTCTGAGTTTTTTTTGATAGACTCTTTACACTTTTCTATCCATAATACATGTCATCTGCAAATAGAGTTTTACTTTTTTATTTCAAATTTGGATGATTTTTGTTTACTTTTCTTAATTTTTTAAAATGTTTATTTATTTTAGAGACAGAGAGAGAGAGAGAGAGAGAGAGAGAGCAAGCAAGCACAAGTGGAAGAGGAGGAGAGAGAGAAGGAGAAACAGAATCCAAAGCAGGCTCCAGGTTCTGAGTTGTCAGCACCGAGGCCAATGCAGGGCTTGAATCCATGAACTGTGAGTTCATGAGCTGAGCTGAAGTAAGATGGTAAACTGACTGTGCCATGAGGTACCCCTGACCTTTACTTTTTTCTTGCCTGATTGTTCTGGCTAGTACTTCAGTACTATATTGAATAGGGGTGACAGTCGGCACTTTTGTCTAATTTCTGATTTTAGAGGAAAAGCTTTCAATTTTTCATGGCTGGGCATAATATTAGCTGTGGGTTTGTTGTATATGATCCTTATTATATTGAGATATGTTCCTTCTATAGCCAATTTGATGATGCTTTCAGCATGAAAGGATGTATTTTATCAAATACTTTTCCTACATTTGTTGAGTAATCATGTTATTTTGGGTCATCCTATTAATGTGGTAAAATACATTTATTGGTTTGTGTATGTTTAAACCATCTTCATATCCCAAGGGTGAATCCCAATTGATTATGGTATATGCCTTGTTATTTTTATTATTTTTATTTTACTTATTATTTATTTTATTTATTTCGTTTAAAACCAAGCTAGTTAGCAGATAGTATAACAATGGCTTCAGGAGTAGAGTTTAGTGGTTATGGTATAGACCCTTTCAATGACTTGCTAACTTTGGTTTGCTAACCGTTTGTGGGGAACCTTTCCATGTATGCTTAGCAGAGTTTTGGTCTGCAGTTTGCTTATCTTGTAGTGTCCTCATTTGGTTTTGGCATCAGGGTAATGCTGGCCTTATACAACGAGTTCGGTTATGTTCCCTCTCCCTCAACTTTGTTGAAGAGCTTGCGAAGGACTGGCATCACTTTTTTGAAATATTTGCTCCCGTTCACTAGTGAAACCCTCTGGCCCTAAGCTTTCTGTGTCAATCTCCTTCTTCATTATTGATCTGTTCAGATTTTCCATTCCTTCCTGACTCAATCTTGGTAAACTGTGTGTTCCTGAGAATTTCTTCATTTTTCTAGATTATCAGATGTGTTGACAAATAATTGTTGATAGCAGTCTTCTATGACATTATGTACTTCTGTGGTCGGTCATGATACCTCCTTGTTTATTTCAGATTTCATTTATTTGAGTTTACTTTTTGTCTTGATAGAGTTAAAAATTTGGAAATCTCATCTTTTTGAAACACAGGCCCTTAGTTTCAATGATATTTTCTATTATTTTTCTGGCATCGATTTCATTTATTTCTTCTCTGATCTTTGTAATACCCTGGTTTCTGTGAAGTTTGGCCTCAGTTTGTTTTTCTAGTTCCTTGAAATATCAAGTTATGTTGTTTAAATACCTTTTCTGTTTCTTGATGTGTGCGTTTATCACTGGTAACTGTTCTTAGGACTGCTTTGACAGCATCCCACAGGTTTTGGTATGCTGCGCTTCCACTTTTGTTTGTTTCCATTTTTTTCAATTTTTATTTTTTTAGTTTCTTCTTTTGCCTGTTAAAAATTCAGGAGTGTGCTACATAGTTTCCATGTATTTGTGGGTCATCCAGCTTTTCCTGTTAACACTGATTTCTAGCCTCATACCATTACGATCAGAAAAGATTTGGTTTAGGGGTACCTGGGTCGCTCAGTCAGTTAAGGGTCTGACTTTGGCACAGGTCATGATCTTGAGGTCCGTGGGTGTGAGCCCCATGTCAGGTTCTGTGCTGACAGCTCAGAGCCTGGAGCCTGATTTGGATTCTGTGTCTCCCTCTCTCTCTGCTCCTTCCCTGCTCACACTCTGTCTCTTGTTCTCGCTCTCAAAAATAAACATTTAAAAAAGTTTTAAAACAATATTTGACATGATTTCAGCCTTCCTAAATTTGCTATGACTTGGCTTCTGACCTAACATCATCTGTCCTTAGAATATTCTGTGTTAAAAGAATATGTATCCTGCTACTGTTGGATGGAATGTTCTGTTTAGTTCTGTTTAGTCCATTTAGTCTAAAGTATGTTTCAAGTCCTATGTTTCCTTGTTGATTTTCTGTCTGGTTGATTGATCCATTGTTCAAAGTGTTGTATGAGGATCTTTACTATTATTGTATTTCTACCTTCAGATCTGTTACTATTTGCTTAATATATTAGGTGTTTCAGCGTTGGGTGCACATATATTTGTGATTGTTATGTCTTCTTGTTAATGACCATTTTATCATTATATAATTCCCTTCATGGTCTCTTGTTGCTGGATTGGTTAACAGCCTCTTGTCTGATAAAGTTACAGGTACCCCTGATCACTTCTGGTTTTCACTTACATGGAACATCTTCTTCCCTCCCTTCACTCTGAGACTATGTATATCCTTAAAGCTGAAGTAAATCGTATTGGCAAAATATAGCTGGGTCTTATTATTTTTTTAATCCATCTCACCATTCTATATCTTTTGATTGTAGAATTTAATCCACTTACATTTACAGTAATTCTTGATAAGTAAGGACTTATTAATATCTTATTGTTTTCTAGATGTTTGTTCTTGCTGCCTTTGTGAATTGATTTTCTGTAGTGGTCTTCTTTGATTCCCTTCTCTTATCTTTTGTGTATCTACTATAAATTTTGCTTTGTGGTTCCAAGGGACTTACATAAAGCTTCTTACAGATACAACCATCTATTTTGCACTGATGATAACTTAATTGGGACAGTATGGAAAAACTATATTCTTCTATTCCCCTTTTTATGTTAATATCACAATTTACCTCTTTTTATAGTGTGTATTCATTAATAAATTATAGTGCCTCTAGCTATTTTTAAAACACTTATACTTTAATTTATATTATGGCTCAGTGGCTAAGCATATCACCACATTACAGCATTAGGATACTCTGAATTTGATGATATATTTACCTTTACTATTGTGTTTTATATTTTCACATATCTTCATGTTGTGAATAAGCCACCTTTCATTTCAGCTTGAAGAACTCTTTTCAGTGTTTTTGCTAAGGCAGGTCTAATAATGTTGAATTCCCTCAGCTTTTGTTTATCTGAAAAAGTCTTATTTCTCTCTCTTTTTAAAAGTTTTTATGTATTTATTTTGAGAGAGAGAGCACACAAGTTGGAGAGGGGCAGAGAGAGAGAGAGAGAGAGAGAGAGAGGGAGAGAGGGAGAGAGGGAGAGAGAGAATGAATCTCAAGCAGGCTCCACACTGTGAGTGCAGAGCCCAATGCAGTGCTCAATCCCAAGAGCCGTGAGATCATGACCTCAGCTGAAACCAAGAATCAGACACTTAACCAACTAAGCCGTCCAGGTGCCCCAGAAAAATATCTTATTTTCTGTAATTTCTGAAGGATAATTTTTCCAGATTCAATATTTCTGATTGATAGGTTTTATTTTTCTTTCAGCACTTTGAATGTATCATTCCTCTTTCTCTGGCTTGTGAGATTTCTGCTGAGAAATCCAGACAACTGTATGCAGGTTCCACTGTAATTGACAAGTTTTCTTTAAACCTATTTTTTTTTCTCTTAAGACCCTTTGTCTTTAATTGTTGACAGTCTTGTTAGAATGTGTCTGGAAAAATACTTTCTTTTCTTTAGTGACCTATGGGCTTCACGAACTTGGAAAATTACATCTCTTTCCAGATTTGGCAAGTTCCTAGGCATTGTTTCCTTAAATAAGCTTTCTCCCCACTTCTTCCTATCTTCTCCATCTGGATCATCAGTAATTCATAAACTGACCTTTTGATGGTATCCAATAGATCTTACAGGCTTTCTTCATTCTTTTTCTTCTTGTTATCCTCTGATGAGATTATTTCCAAGTTCTTATCTCTATGTCACATATTTTTTTCTTCTGCTTGATCTATTCTGATGTTGATACTCTCTGCTGAACTTTTCATTTCATTAATAGTATTTTTCAGCTCAAGAATTTCTATTGGATCTTTTTTATATTTATCCCTTTGTTAAACTTTTCATTTGGTTCATATATTTCTTCCCAAATTCACGGAATTATCTTTGGGTGTTTTCTAACAGTCCATTGAGTTTCTTTACAATTGCTATTTTGAATTCTTTATCTGGTAAACACAGCTCTTCATGTCTTGGGTCTCAATTACCAGAACATTGTTGAAATCCTTTGATGGGGCATGCTATCTTGAATTTCCACGTTCTTTAAAGGAGCAGTCACCTCCTCCTGCAGTTATTTACTGCCTTCTAGAGAGAAAACCCATCTATCAGCATTGACATTCTGAGCCTCTCTCATGTCTTCTGTAGGCATTCCTGCCTCATACCCCTTGCTCCCTGCTAGGGCAGAAATCTCAGCCTCATATGCCTACTTTGGACGCTGCAGTGCAGCAGGCCAAGTGCTGATGGCCTCTTTTTTGTTTTTTTTTTTTTCAAATGTGGTGCCAAAGCTGAAATTTGTGGACTCTTTCTAGTCTGCAGATTTGACCGAATTTTTGTGTATGTCTCTGCTGAGGCCCACTTTTGCCGCTGTGGGGATTGTTCATGGAGAGCTGGCCATAGGGTGGGGTGTAGATGTGGGTGAGGTGTACAGAGAACTGGCGGTGCCCATAGGCCAGTTGAAGGGTCATGGGTGACACATTCCTGAAAGTTCATGAATGGGCTTCTTGATGGAATCTACATAACAGTTAGAAACCACATTGCTTCAGTGTTCCTTAGGAGTTCTATCTACCATTCCCTGTGCCTTCTCCAGTCATGTAGCTTGTGGTTCAGTACTCTGGATGGTACAAAAGAGGAATCGGCCATTCTGGCAGCATTCCACACAGTTTAGAAAACTCAATTCTCACTCACACACTCTCCCTTTCCCTCAGGGGATAAATCACGAGCCAAGGAAGGTTTTTCTTGGCCCTAAGCTGTGCTGCCTTGCAGGAAGAGAGAGTTGGGTAACATAAAGCTGTTCCTCTTACTCACTCTAAAGGATCCACATCTTACATGCTGGAACTTCTCTGGAAATCCAGACTCCTACAAAGATTCTCTTGTCCATGAGTGATAGTCTTAGTTAACGTTCTCCAGGGCCCCTTGCATCATGGCTGACACGGGCTGGAGCTGGTTTCAGAAACGACGGCAGGTTCAGAGCTGCGATCCAGGTCTATTTGCAGGTTCCTGACGCACAGATGAGCAAGACTTTTCTTATGCCTCTTTGTATATGATGATGGATCCCACACTTCCCTCAAAGATGCTTTTATCCATGGATGCCCAATTTTTGTTGTTGAGGAAAGAAACAAAACCAGGAGACATTTTATGCCACCAGGATGCTAATTTCATTCCTTTTGTGCCTATTTTTAATTATATTTCCTACATATAGCATAATTTGGACTTTATCAGTTTTATCAAACAATGTCCTCATTTTTACCTATGATTTGTCATATGCATTACAATGACAGATATGTGTAATTCATTTCTCTCTTTTGTTTTGAGGGTATTTTTTGTCCTATTTTGCCTCTATCATTTTTTCCCTTATTTTACTTTTTCAAGACTGATTTTTTTAAAATTCTCATTTCTCTCTGTATCTTTGGGAAGTTTCATACATTTCAATTATTTTAGTGGTTGGCATTCTACCTTTACCACACATACATAATTCAAAGATTAATCAGATCATCTTCTATTCTACCTTAGTACTATTTGATGTCACTTTGAGTCTTAACAACCCTATCTTTTTGCTTATATATTATTGCCAACAATGTTACTATTGGTATTTTTAACTTCCAAAATTAGATAATAATATTGATAATGCACATGTTCCCAGACAGGTACCAATTTTTTTGTTCATTACTGTGTCTTGCATCTCAGTCCTTTCTTCCCAAATAAATCTTTTTCATTTGATAAATACATCTTCACTGCTTTCTGTAATAAGGTCTGCTGTTGACAAGCTCTCTCAATTTCTATGTGTCTGAAAATTATCAACCGCAGTACTTATCTGCAGGAGCAAAAAGCTCTTAGCTTTCATTTCAGGCAGTCTACGGCGTAAACAGCCTCACCATTTGGCCTTTTTAATCAAACACATGGAACGGTGTTTGAAGTGTCTGTACATGAAAGGGATGATAGGAAAATTGCACTAGATGAATCACAGTAGAGTTTTTTTCTGGCTTACAAGGTATTCTTGAGCTGTAGTTAAGACTCACTGCCCGGTCATGAGATACCAGGTAACGAAGTGACCTCAACTGCCCATCACAAACTGGGTGTTTTCTGATCCAACAAGCCATAAAGTCTGACATGCCTAGATCATTCCATATCCCTTGAGGTGGTTGATGTGGTATAGCCACGAATGAGCAGGTTCTGAGGCAGATGGCTCACATTCTGAGTGCGTTATTGCGATATTGCCCACCCTCTCTTAGACAACATTGGCTTCAAATGGAGTTTAGTAATCCAACGAGAGGAGAAAAACAAACCTAGCTGATAAATGGCTTTATACAGTAAGGCTGCCCTTGCTCGAAGTGGACTCCTGAGATGTCCAGCCCCACCCTGGCATAGCCTTGAAGGACTACAAACTAGAGAAAATTTCCTTGTTGGGAGAAAATAATTTTTTTTAAATACTTAAAAAAATTTTTTATGTTTATTTATTTTTGAGAGAGAGACAGACAGAGCATGAGCAGCGGAGAGGCACAGAGAGAGGGAGACACAGAATCTGAAGCAGCCTCCAGGCTCTGAGCTGTCAGTGTAGGGCCTAACATGGGGCTCGAACTCACAAACCACAAGATCATGACTGGAGCTGGATTCCTCCCTTAACCAACTGAGCCACACAGGTGCTCTTGGAAGGAAACCTATTTTAAAGTAAAGGTGACATTTAAACATAAGAGAATCACCTCAACAGGTTTTTTTTCAGGATGGGTGGGGAATGGGAAGACTGAGTAGAGAACAGAGCTGGTGAAAATTTGGAACGTTTACCTTTTGGAAGGAGTTTGTTCTAGGAGTCGTTTTCTTCTGTGTGAGTACTCACCCAGCTGTTGGATACGCACTTAATAATTACGTTGACAAAATATATTACTATATGGATATCAGTCAGCTTTTCCCCCCAACAACTCCAAGATTTGCTTAAAGATCACTAAAAAAGTGCTGATGGTAGAAGGAATGGAGGTAACAGAAAGGTACAAAAACACAGGATGGCGATCACCGAAGATGACTTTTTTCCCAACAATTTTGCCTGATTGAAAGTCAGCAATGTCTAACCTTCCATATGGCTAAATTACTAAGAAATCACTTGATGGCAGATAAAGTATTTCCTAATAGAGGAAAATGTGTTCTTACTGGAATAAGTGCATTTTTGTATATACTTTTGACATTTTTGTTCACCACACTTCAAAAAGCAGCAATATCTATGTTCTTATGAAATATCTTACTTACCACTGTGGTATTCTACCTACTCTTTCTTCTGATCAAGAAATTAATATTCTTACAAAAGAAGTAAGGCAATGAGGCTTGTGTCCATGGGATTCATTAGCTTTGCCATGTACCTTATCGCTTAGAAACCACCTGAATTATAGACCACTAGAAAGGTATAATAAAGACAATTATAGTACTTTTTAAGAAATACATCTTAAAATGCTTTGGAATCATCCTTTAAGAGCTAATATGTACTCTGAGTCAGCCCTTAATATATAGTTCTGGGCCCTTCTTTGCCCAAACACTGCAAGTCGTCACAATGAAGCCGGCTCCTCTCGCTATCACAAAAAAAGAACTCACAATGTTGACTGCCTGTGACCAATTCCTTCATGCTCAAACTGCCTAGAGTGGATACTGTTTTTTAAAAATTAGAATGTGGGTAGATATGAATGCTAATATCGATACAAAGTATACTGCGTAAATGTTTTTGGAATCTGTGAATGGGCTTCTATGAAACTTAAAAGACATACTGTATGCAAATTTTATAGTCAGTGTGACTCACTGGTCAAAGAAATGATCATTTATTATTAGAAAAAATAAATGAAAATTCAGTCACTAGGTGCTGATCTTCAGTCTTAATTTTCTCACTTTGCCTTAGTTTCTGTACAGGGTTGGAAGTTTGCATTATATTTGTGTTTTTTTAATTGTTTAATGTTTATTTATTTTTGAGATAGAGAGAAGCACAGACAGAGCATGAACAGGGGACAGCCAGAGAGAGAGAGAGGCAGACACAGAATCCGAAGCAGGCTCTATGCTCCCAGCTCTCAGCACAGAGCCCAACGTGGGGCTCGAAATCACAAATATGAGATCATGACCTGAGAAGAAGTCAGACACTTAATCAGCTGAGCCACCCACATGCCCCAAGTTTCCATTATATTAGTAGAAGAAGTAGATTGTGCATTTCTTACATGGAAGAACCATGACTTCTATAATTGGCTATATCTAGCATCTACCCTGATATCTGACACACTGAGCCAAAAAATAGTTGTTCAGTTAAATCGCAGAGTTTATGTTCTATGTTCATGTAAACTATTCCTATTAATGAAGTCAGTATTTCATAATATTCATTTATCTAACTATTAGTATCTAGATATAGACAAAACGTTTATTGTATACAGGCAACAAAATGCCAGACGTTTCGGTGAACTAAAGTCATTAATAAACTGACTTGGAAGCTGTACGCCCAGGGCTGTGCGTTAGCTGGCACTCACCCTGGGTAAATCTATGACATCAACAAGAAATTCTGCATAAGTAGAGAGGCATGGAGAAACAGGTTTAGACTTGCGGAAGGAAAAGTCAAGATAAAGGAGGAACAGCCCAAGAAGGAATTTATGAGATGATTAACATGTCAAAGGAGATATTTTTATTAAGATATTTTCCATGTGGAGTTCGGTTTAAACCTTCTTCTCTCTTTCCTTGCCAATGAAACATGCACTTTGAGAAAATCCAAACAGCTCACTAATGACTTGATAGTGAATTTAATTGCAGAGTTCCACGATGAAAAGTAAGTCCTGCTTCAAGGTTAGGGGGAAAAAAAGAGAGTGTTCAAAGGACAACACTCACAAACAGATTATACAGTCAAGTTGTTGCTTATGAGAAGCTTCCAGAAAACATGCTTTATAAATGGAAGCAAATTTCTAGTTAATACAGCAATTGGGGGAGTTTACATTTTATATCCACTGAACATACTACAGGGCATTTAGGGTATTTATTAGATTTATTTTAAAATATCTTCAGGGGCACTGGGTGGCTCAGGTGAGCATCCAACTCTTGATTTCTGCTCAGGTCATGATCCCAGGGTTGTGGGCTGGAGCCTACTTAAGATTCTCTCTCTCTCTTTCTCTCTCTCTCCCTCCTTCCCTCCCTCGCTCCCTCCCTCTGCCACTCCCCTGCTCCCGTGCATGTGCTCTCTCTCTCCAAAAAATAAAATAACGTTCCCTAAAATATTTTTTTAAAATAATTTAAAAATGATAATATATCTTCAAAGTATAACATTGCACTAGTATTAACGTATTCATTCATTTATTCATTCAATCAATCATTTTTAAGCCTCTTTACTGGGACATAATTCATATGCTGTACTATTATTTTTTAATATATTCATAGAATTGTGTAACCATCCCCGAAACATAAATGTAAAACATTTCTGTGCCCTCAAAAAGAACCTTCCAGTCCACTGCCTTCCCAGTACCCCTGTCCCTTACCAGCCACTAAACTAATTTCTGAGTTTATAGATTTGTCTATTCTGGACACTTCATACAGATGGAATCAGATAACATGTGGTTATTTTGTCACTGGCGTCTTTCACTTAGCACAATGTTTCCAAGGAACATCCAGTTGAACCATGTATCAGTACTTCATTTCCTTTTATTGACAGTGTTCCTTTGTATGAATATGTAACATGTTACTCATCTATTTTTAGGTTGATAGACATTGGGGTTGTTCCCACTTGGGACAATTATGAATAATGCTCTTATGAATATTCATATACAAGTTTCTGCATGGATAAATGTTTTCACTATCTTGGATGAAACTCTTGAGTCAAATGGGTACTCTATACTTACATTTTTGAGGAACTGCCATATTGTTTTCCAAAGTGGTTGCATAGTTTTATATTACACCAGTAATGTTTGAGAATTCCAACTTCTCCACATCATCAAAATACTTGTTATTGTCTGTCTTTTTGATTATACCCATGAATGCAGGGGTGAAGGGGTCTCCTGCTGGGGTTTTGATTTGGATTTTTCTAGTGACTAATGATGTAAGCAATTTTCAATGCTTTTTGGCCATTTGCATATCTTATAGGAAAAATCTCTCCTTCAATCAATTTTCCATTTCTAATTATTTATATTTTATTAGTGAGCTTTATATATTCTAGATTCAAATCTTCCATGAGATATACGACTTAGAAATATTCCCTTCCATTCTTTGAGTTGTCTTTTTACTTTCCTGCTGGCTTCATTTGAAGTACCAAATAATTTTTTTAATTTTGATGTAATTTGTGTCATCTATTTTTCTTTTGCTTACACTTTTAATGTCATATCTAAGAAATAAATGCCTCACTCAGAGTAAAGGCTGCCCCATATTTGTATCTAAGATGTTTACAGTTTTTTTACATAGTTTGTTGTCACATTGGTTTCCATACAACACCCAGTGCTCTTCCCCACAAGTGCCCTCCTCCATCACCATCACCTCTTTCCCCCTCCCGCTTCCACTTCAACCCTCAGATCATTTTCAGTATTCAATAGTCTCTCAAGTTTTGCATCCCTCTCTCTCCCCAACTCTCTTTCCCTCTTCCCCTCCCCCTGGTCCTCCATTAGGTTTCTCCTGTTCTCCTGTTAGACCTATGAGTGCAAACATATGGCATCTGTCCTTCTCCGCCTGACTTATTTCGCTTAGCATGACACCCTCGAGGTCCAAGATGTTTACAGTTTTAATTCTCATATTTACGTTTATGATCTTATTTAATTTTTGTGTATGGGATGAGGTAGAAGTCCAACTTCCATCTTTTTGCATATGGATATTCTGTTGTCTTAAAGCAACTGATTGAAAAAATATTCCCCTTTTAGTTGTTTGGCACTCTTGTTACCTGACCGTAAATCCAAGCCTTTGTTTCTGGACTCTCACTTCTAGTCTTCTATTCAATGTTTCTGCCCTCACGCAAGGACAACACTCTCTTGACCACCGTAGCTTTGTAGTAAATTTTGAGAATGTGAGTATTCTGACTTTGTTCTATTTCAAAAAGTGTTTTGGTTCTTATCAATCATTAGTGTAATATAAAAGTTTTATATGTAGATTATCCCTGACTACAAATGAAAAAGAAAACAAGTTAAAGGCTGATAAGGATTGCATAGAATCTATGGATCAATTTGGCAAGTATGGCCATCGTGACAATATTAAGTTCTCTGATCCATGAACATGAAATGTCTTTGCACTTATTTAGGTCTTCAATTCCTTTAAACAAAATTCTGCAATTTTTAATGTACAAGCATTAAATTTGTTTTGTTAAATTTATTACTATTTTGTTCTTTTTGATGCTATTAGAAATGTAATTTTATTTTAAAAAATTTTTAAATGTTTATTTATTTTGGGGAGAGAAAGAGAGAGAGAGAGAGAGAGCGAGCAGGAGAGGGGCAGTGAGAGAGGGAGAGACAGAATCTGACGTAGGGCCCAGGCTCTGAGCTGTCAGTGCAAAGCCAGACAGGGGGCTTGAACCCACGAGCCATGAGATCATGACCTGAGCCGAAGTTGGATGTTTAGCCAACTGAGCCACCCAGGTGCCCCAAATGTAATTATTTTCTTATTTTTTATTAATAATATTTAACATAGGTATTTTACATATCTTGATCTTTTATCCTGAAATCCTGTTAGAATGATTTATTAGTTCTAATATTTTTGATAGGTCACTTAGAATTTCTACGTACAAGTTTATGCCATATGCAAAGAGAAGCAGTTTTATTTCTTCCGTTAGAATCAGGATACTTTTTATTTCTTCTTGCCTAATTGACCTGTCTAGGATCTCTACCACAATTTTAAGTAGAAGTGTCAGTATAAGTATTCTTGGCTTGTTCCTGATATGAAATGAAAAGCATTCATTTCTTACATTTTGTGGCCGTGGGTTTTTTGTAGACACACTTTGCCAGACTGAAGAAGTTACCCTCTATTTCTAGTTTGTTGACCATTTTAAACATGAATGAGTATTAGATCTCATCAGATGCTTTTGCTGAATCTTTTGAGATAATCATTTCTTTTGTGCTTTATTCTATTAATATGGTATGTTACTTTGCTATTTAACTGTTAAACCAACTTTGCATTCCTGTGATAAATCCCACTCAGTCATAGTCTGAAATCCTTTTTATGTATTTCTGGATTTGGTTTTCTAGTACTTTTTTCTTGGTTTGCTAAGTATTTTTAAAAAGTCAATTTAGTAACAAGTGCCAGGTATCCTGCTAGACGGTAAGGAGGAAATTGTAATCAAAATCATACAGAATCCCTTCCTTCATGACCTCCTACTTCAGCTAGGGAAACAGACTTTATTCAAATGGTCACAAATTATTACTAGTACCTAATGAAAACAGACATGTGAACAGAGGAATCATGGCTCTACGCGAGTCGGTCACAATGGAAAAGACCTGAACTGAAATATGGTTTGGTCTTTAATTTGAAGGATATTTAGTTACTAACTAGGAAATAAAGGAGAGGGAAGCATTCTAGAAAGAAGAATAGCCTATTTGAGAAAGTGGGGAGTAGGTGTGGGGGACTCCACAAAGACGGTCATTTCTGGAGAGGTCCGGAGAGAGGCTCCTGACCTAGACACAACCTACAGTATCCAGGTCCTTCTAGGTTATGGTAATATTTTGCAATTTTACTCCAAGAGCAATAAGAAACCATTGACAAGTTCTAAGCAAGTGAAGTGACATTATTAGATTTTCAACTTTAAAAGACAGCTTGGACTGCTTTATGGGCCACGGCGTGAACGAAGGACATGATTGTCAGGAAATTATTCAGGAGGTCGGTGACAGTCGTGTAGCTGACAGATGGTGGCTGGTATACCCTGGCTGGTGGCAGAAGAGGTCTAGGTAAAAGGAACTATGAAATAAAGAGGAATTTTTATCTCTGGATTTTTCAAACGACTACAAATTAAGAAAACATATAATTCAAATTCTCCACATTTTATTCACTATGTTATTGTAGAATTCACAATTTTCACAAAATAGTTGCACCCAAATTATTGAGATTTTAGAGACTATTCCTGTGGAGATAACATAAATTATTAACAGGAAAGACATGGGGCGCCTGGGTGGCTCAGTTGGTTAGCTAACTGACTCTTGATTTTGGCTCAGGTCATAATCTCACGGTTTGTGAGTTCAGCCCCGCATGGGGCTCCGTGCTGACAATGCACAGCCTGCTTGGGATTCTCGGTCTCCTCTCTCTCTATCCCTCTCCTGCTCGCTCCCTATCTCTCTCTCTCAAAATAAATAAATGACATTAAAAAAACAGGACATCTAGAAACACTTAGAATCTATATAAACAATTTACAGCATAAGAACTTCTAAACCAAGCTTGTATATCAAAGTTCAAATAGTCTGATAATGTAAATAGAGCATGTAAAATATCTTCGAAGTTCATTTGAAGGAAAAATACCCTAAAACTAAATCTAACATTTTCTAATGCACGTATGTGCCAGTAAGATAACTAATAGGATTTTCATACCTCCTGCTTTAAAAATATTGTTTTAGATTTTTAATGTTTAAAAATTAGTTAATAGTTTTATTATGGAAGCAAATTTTTGTTTTTGTTGTTTTGTTATGTAACATATTGCCAGTACAAATTTCAATAAGCAAGAAATTAATTTTCTTGTCACCAATTCTGGTTTCTAGTATTTTCATTTTACAGAATCACATTTGCAATGATGAAAACTCTAATTTGCACAAAAGAGCAATGGAAAATTAATTTAAAAACACATTTGGCTGCACATATGTTAGGAATAAAATTGTTGTTTTAAATGGCTTAATTAGAACAGTTTGTCATACTTAGTGGAAACTGGTATAATGGCATTATTTTACCCACTAAGTTGTGGCAGAAATCGAGAGACAGAGTATGAGAGACACTCTTTTGAAGCTTTGTCCTTTTATGCGCTTCAGAACAGCTCTATCTGTCTCATTATCTGCAAGGTACTTGTCACTACCAAACTGAGATATTCAGAAAGATGTAAGACTAGAGCATAAAAAAAGATCAGTTTGAGCAAAATAACGTCTTTTCAACAGTGCATGCAAACCCTTTTTGTCTTTGAATTCGGTATTGGTCTGAAGAGAGTTTGATTTCTAATAGTGAATTTCTTATTCAAAGCTAAATTAATTAGCTCAATGCCTGCAGATGGACAGAAGAACAGCACTTTGCTGAACATGAAAAGAAACGCACAGCTTAGGTCTCAGTCAGGGTCATGTTTTCCATAGCTCCTACAGGGCTCTTCGGGACGGCACTTGATCTGCACAGGTACCTGTTCGCACGCTAGTTTTCTGTCTGCGTCTCCCTCTATTACTCTACATGCGACTAAATATTCTGACCAAATGAGGCCGTTTAATCTTTCCCAACACATCCCATATTCTCCTATTTGGTGTTCGCAGCAGCAAGCACTGCTGCATCTCAACTCCCTTGTCCAAATTCCTCCCCAACCTCGGGTAGGAGCTGCTAAACGACCTGAGACCTAGACCCTCAAGGAGGTAACCGTGCCCCTCTTTCCCCTCCTACAGTGATTAGCTTCTTCCTCGCTTACGCCCTCACAGCCCACTTAGACACTTGGCTCCCTGATGTACTCCATCAGATTATAAACTCCCTTGAGGTCAATTCCTTCTTATCTTCATATTTCACCTCTTTCTTTGCCTCAAATAGTTCTTGGTGCACAGCGAAGTACTGTCAGAATGGATTGTCTTCACGGGGCTATGGGCAGGCTCGGGCTCATGACGCATATAATGACTGAGTGAGTGACTCATAGAGCCAAATCAGGGAGCGGAGCTTGCTGCCCTTGGTTTTTAATAGTGCCCTAGGGATGCATTTGGAGAAAGACTTCTTCTCACAGCTAAGTTTCTTATATGTCAAAAGAAAAAGAGGGAAAAGGCCAAGGGAGTTAAGAATTTTGACCCAGAAAAACAACAATGGTACTGAAACAAGACTGAGCTAAGCTTAAGCTCTTATTAAAGCTGAGATTTTCCACCGAACACCCCTTTCACCCTTCTTGATGGAATTCTTTGTTGCAGAGCTGATTTCTGAAAACCAGTCCAACAGAGTAATTTAAAAATTGTGGATTAAAAAATATTAATTGTAGATCATGGATATTTGTTATTCTTTCCCAGAGAATCAGTATCTTACCTCATTTTCTATGCTTCCAGAATCACCCCTCACACCCTGTGAACTCGGACGGGATTATCCGAGTGCACTTCCCACCAGAGAAGCTAACGTTCCAGATACTCTCTTAGCCTCTCTTGCAGCTAGAGCTCAGGCAAATGACCCGTGCATTGCCAATCACATTTCTAGAGATGGCTGACTAGAGGAATTCTCTGGTAGAAAGGAAAATTACAGCAATGTCAAATGCCAGAAGCAGCCAGAGCAGGGACGCTAATGTGGGTGTTATAGGTCAAGGGCTAACTCTGCTGAGGCGTTATATGCAGTTTTCATAGCACTGTGGGGGTACGTGCTGGTCATCCTAAATGCACCTCATGGAAGAGTTTGGGTAATTTTTCTAGACTACATGATTTTAAGTCTCTCGGCATTCTGGTGATTCCATCCAACACCTTATATTCTTTTAGCACATTATTTTCCTTAACGCAGCAGATGACGTCAGCACCTGCTCTCTGCTTGAAGGCTTGCTCTGAATGCCTGAGCCCACCCCGCCCTACGCATGCTGGAAAAGAGGCTGGAAATACTGGGGAGTTAAAGGCCTACAGGAATAACTCTTTGTCAGTAATGGCTAGGAGTTGGTTCGCAATGCCCCGCTGTCCCCTCGGGGGTAATAATCACGGGGGGTTAAGCTAGAATAGTGGTCTGTTTCATAATGCACTTTTTTTTTCCCTTGTGGCTTAATTCCCATTTTGCTATCATTTCCCAATTCCTCTGCTCATGTTACTGGGATCACTTCCCAAATAATCTATTTGCATATGAATCCGGTCTCAGAGTCTGCTCCTGGAACACAAACACTTCAAAAAATTCAAAACTTGGTTTATGTCACCCGGAAGTCAGAAACCTGACTACTTTCCTATATTCTGGAATTTCACGTCACATAAAAATGTCGAGTCACAGGATGAGTGACAATCTAAGCTCTCACGTTTCTCTCTTTACCTTTCTGCTCCTTTCTCATTCTCATTGGAATTTTGTAAAAAAATCAAGCATGGAAAGTGAAATTCTAGAGCTCTTATATTAAATACCATAATGAGCTCTTACTAAACAAGTGACACTAGACTATTTGCCTAATTTTTCTGAATCTCAATTTCTTCTCAGAGAAACTCTCTTATTGTAAAAAAAAAAAACAACATAAAATATTTCAAGTGTCTACACTGCACCAGTACCTCCAATGGGTAACATATGAACATTGCTTTCTTCCTGTTTTATCATCTGCTCCTTTCCTTAACCAACCTTGTTCTTTCTTATATAAACGATACTTGAACCAAGTCAAGAGCTCCAAGGAAATACAGCTTTGGTGCTATCATTCAATGCACAAGGCATAGAGAATTCTAGATAGAACATTATGGAAGGTGATGTCGGACTGTACATTTGATGACACTTTCACTACACGTAAGGGTCTGCTCAACGTGTACTCAGCCAAAGTCGCCTCGCACAAAACACACCCGCCTAGTATAGACACGGTTCCCTCAGGAGCTTCTTTCTGTGCCCACGGCTTTTTCACAAGACAGGCTGCATTCCTTCTCACGGGGTTAACACACTGATTGTACATCCTTAGTGCCCTAAATATTTCCCAGCCACTGCCTTCCCCAGAGCTGCATGCTTTTTAAGTCCGAACAACTAATTTGACAAATCTGGTAAACTAACTGAACCCAATGACTTTTCCTAATAATACCGGCATTTTTTCCCCTTGGGTTTTATTAACTCTGAAAAACCAGGAGAACCTTAAGAGTAGAAGCAGAAAGTTTAAAGGGGATATATTTGGACAAGAAGATACTTTTCACACTGTCAAATCCTACACCATAGGTGACTGCTTATTCCGGCGAAGTATAACGCTGGCTCTGGGAGTTTCTGATGATAATAAGTCTCCTATTTCTACACCCTGACTTGGACAATTAGTGACTTTTTAAACTATCCATGTACCAACTGCTTTTTAAACACCATTATGTTCAAACCTAACTTCTAGGTATTAAAAGTCAGCAAATAAAGACACCCTCCCCCACTCTAAGACCTTAGATGTTAATTGTGAAATCGAAGTACATATGCATGAAGTTTTTGTAAGTTGAAGACGATATATGACTTCCTGTGCAAATGGATTTTCATGCACAAAACACTTTTGGATTCTAGAATGTTACGATGAATGGGCATCATAATAGTTAGAATGACAGTATGGAGTGTGTGCAAATTGGAGAAACCCTTGAAAGAAGGGGGAGTATTTAGCTAAGGGAAGACAGAAAAAAAAAAAATGAACATTCCAGATGGAGACAACTACTGGGGCAGAGGCTGAAGGGAGCTCTATTAAGACAGTGAAGTGACCCATCGGGCCAAAGCAGAGTTCTAATGTTGAGAAACCAGTGAATAACTTGAGTATGGCCACAGTTGTTTAGCTGAAGAGGTATGTGCTTACAGGTTGATATTTTATGAGTGTGTATGGGAAATATTTTATGTGAGTGTGTATGTGAGTGTGTATAATGATTGGATATATAGATCTTTCTGGAACAACAACTGAACTCATATTTAATCGAAACACAACTGACCTCAAAACAAAGAGCCATACATACTGAGAGTAGGTTGCAAGATTAACATGAACAGAAAGGTCTGAGGGGAAACGGATTTGAACTGTGTTAAAATCCTATTAGTAGCCAAAGACCAGATTGAGGGTGGGGTTGTCAAAGACAGTGTTTAGAGTAAGAAAAGTAGAGTTTTGGGCACCTGGGTGGCTCTATACATTAAGCACTGACTTTGGCTTAGATCATGATCTCTCAGTTTGTGGGTTCGAGTCCCGCATCTGGCTCTGTATTGACAGCTCAGAGCTTGGAGCCTGCCTCAGATTCTGTGTCTCTTTCTCTCTCTGCATTTTCCTCTCTCTCTCTCTCTCTCTCCCTTTCTCTCTCTCAAAAATGAATAAGCATTAAAAAATGTAGAGAAGAATTTGGGGGCAGACAGACCAAGAACTACCTACAAAAGAGCTTGAGGGGCTAGCGGGAGACATAGGGGGTACTCCAATAGTCAGCTGTCATGGAAGCTAGAATACCAAAGAAGGGATTGTCATCCCTGTCATATCAACGCAGCTAATTCAAATGAGATATAGATTTCAAGATATCCTTTAGATTTAATTCTTAATAAATTGTTAGCAACACCCGACAGAGTAATTTCAGGGAAAAGGTATTGCGAAGCTCAAATATGATTAGAATTTTAGACAGGGACAAGGTTTCTTTCCTCATCCCCAGAAAGTGGCTCATCTGTAGGTTTCAGTTTTCCTTAGGTGAAACCCTCTGGACCCCAACAGGTGCCAATAGGACTTCCTTCTCGACCAGCCTAAAAACCCATATGCCTCCACTGTGCTGAGCAAGTTGACTGCCTGACATCAAAGTAGGGAGCGGATTTTCAGGATTGATCCTGATGTGAAGAAATCAACCTGGGGAGCAAGAGATTTCAAGGGCCAAGGGGGAAGGTGTTGCATGCACTCTGCCCCGCAGTGACAGATCTACCTCCAAGGAAAAGTACTATCTCCAAAAGAGCTGTAAGAGCCTGAGGTGGAAAGAGGTAACTTTATTGTGGGTGAGGAGCCCCTCTAGAAGAAAAAGGAAAACATACAATGAAAGTGTGACGTTTGGAAGTGTTTGCTAACTGTGACCTTGAGATCCGTGGTTCTTCTCATATTTTTAGTCTTTTGCCTCCTGAGTAACTTTAAGTTAGACCCATCTCCATTTTGAAAGCTGGAATCAAAAAATTTTTTTATGATTTTCAGTAGTTTCAAAGGATCTAACTTCCAGTTTGGATAGAACTCCTAAATGACTTTCTAAAATATATACAAAAAGGTTATAAAAATAACCACGAAGATGTAATTACCTCATCGTTCAGCTGAAAACATATGAACCTATCCTTTTTAATATTCATAAATTTCATAGCTTTTCCCTTAGTGAAATCATATTGTCACTCTATTTTCCCTACAAGTTTTTATCTTAATGTATTTTTATACTGGCGTGTTTTGACTGAACACTCTATCACCTTTCTTTGCAATAAAAATATATAATTAAATATAAAGGTACATCAACATTTCCTATGAACACAGGTTTGAAATGTCTAAAATTTCTTCTGGAATTATTGTTAAGAATTATCTGCAGTAACCAATTGTCCAGGGAAACATTATAAATCATCATAAGTAACATTTAAAAAAAATTAAAAAGGCCTTATTTGAAATGAATCTATTGCTAAGATAGATGGGGTCTATCTATGGCATTGTGACTAAAGGAATTTCCCATTAGCACCTGGAAGCTTCTGTATTTCTGGGCAACTGAGCAGGTAAAATGTGGGATGGGGACAGGTGTGAGTAACTGTCAGAGGGGAGGCGGGAAAGGAGAACAGGTGTGTTAATTCAGAGCAAGCATTTTCCCAAGAAAGAGCCTATGTGGAAATGGAGGATTTGAAAGTCGATTTGCTTAATCTATTGTTACTCAAGGTCACGTACAGTCTCTTGTTATTTCCATCCAGGACACACCATCTCAAAGAGATGAAGAGCATCTCAAAGGGTGAAGTTCTCCTGAAAAGAGAGTTTTCATTCACATCTTACCCTCCCCATTTAGGAAAAAGTCGTTGTCATTTTTGCTATAGAATCTTAGGCATAGGAACTAATATATATATATAATCTGTTATCGTCAAAGAGCCATTCTAGGATTGTTTATAATGTAAGGAAAAGAGCAGTGGGAGTCTATTCCTCCTCATTATAGCCTTTCCTTTCCTTACTCAAGTGCTAACATGACTTTACTAAAAGGATTCTGTTTAAAAAAATCCAGTCCAGTGCTATGGAAAGGACTTGGGTACAGGGAGGAAGGTGGTGCCAGTGTTTATCACGAGGATGCTGTTGTAAGGATACGGGAGCCTCTGGAGGCAAAGCAGGGGTAGGAGTGAAGGTAGGGACAGGCGCGGGGGCGGGCTGTGAGTGCAGACAAGAATCAGGTTTTTAGTATTGGGGCGTCTGGGTGCTCAGTCGGTTAAGTGTCTGACTCTGGCTCAGGTCACGATCTAACGGTTCAGTATATGGTTTCAAGCCCCGCGTCGGGCTCTGTGCTGACAGCTCAGAGCCTGGAGCCTGCTGCAGATTCTGTGACTCCCTCTCTCTGTTCCTCCCCTGCTTATGCTCTGTTTCTCTGTCTCTCTCTCTCTCTCTCTCTCTCTCAAAACTGAATAAACATTTTAAAAGTTAGAAGGTTTTTAGTATAATATAAACAAGTTTTCAAGGAAAGCTCATGAACTTAAGCTTTAAACCCCTAACTATAAAAATGGCTAAAGAAATATTTCTCCCTTTAAAGTGAAAAGCATGCAACATATTGAGGAATTGTAGATTAGAGATAGCCGTTGCCATCTGAGAATTTTATCGAGGAGCAGAAAACAAATCATCGCAGGTTTGGGGAATAATATTCAGGGTGAGACTGCACTGACCCAACCTACGCAGAACTGATTTTACACCAGTGATGTTAATTTTCAGATGACTACATTGGACACTGTTTCAGTGGCCTGATGATGAAAACATATCTGTCTGGTGTTCTTTCGGGCGGAGGAGCCACATAATAAATGCAAGCTGGTGTGGCTGACATTAACAGAAACGCATCCCACACTAGCCAAAGAAAAAGAAATAAAAGAAAAACAACAACAACAACAACAAAAAAAAAAACCCAGAAACGAAGACATTGAGCAAGGTATGAATCATATCCTGTTCTCGTAGAACTTTGTGGTTTTATTTGATTTACACAATGCGGTTATGGGAATCAGGCACTGGAAGTTTGTATAAATGTTTTTTTGCCTCAACAGGACAGAACCAAAAAGGACAAACAGCTTCAAACACAGGAAATTGCTACATCTTCAGAGTAAAACCCTGGTATTTACTTAAATTCGTGTTCTAAATGTCAAATTCAACACAAGACAAAGATAAGGTGTATTTTGGATCTAATACGTGAGATCCACGCTTAGCACAGTGTCCGCTTGCTCAGGGCACACTCGTGTTTAATGAATAAATCAACACCTGTTTAATGAATAATAAATGGTCAGTATCCTGCCCCCCCCTCAAATAACCTCCGTAAACTACACATTAGGAAAAAGTACATCAGACTCTGACATCTGTGAAAACCTGCCGTGACTGTATTAGTTCTCAGAAACAGACTTATTAAAACATTTTTTAAACATTTAAAGGATGTGAATTAAAAATGTGTTGTATTGTGTTAGTTCTTCCACCATGATCTCACATATTCTATTTTTTAGAGAGAGAGGGAAGAGCAGAGAGAGAGTGAGAGAGGGAATCCCAAGCAGGCAGTATGCAGGCGGTGGAGAGCCTGAGGCAGGGCTCCATCCCACGAACTGTGAGATCAGAAGCTGAGCCAAAATCAAGAGTCAGATGCTTAACCCACTGAGGCACCCAGGCGCCCCTCAAATATTCTTAATATAATGTATTTATGAATCGTTTCTCTCAATAAAACCCCACAGATTCTAAAGTAAAACCTCAAGGTTTTATCTATTGATCTACCTATTTAGAGAAAGAAAGAGATTGTAAGCTGGGGAGGGGGAGAGAGATGGAGAAGGAAAGAGAGAGGGAGGGAGGGAGAGAATCCCAAGTAGGCTCCTCACTTACTGAGCCCTGACGCAGGGCTGGATCCCAGGACCCTGGGGTCATGACAAGTTAAGAGAAAGGACTGAGATCTACCTCAAGCAAGGCCACCCCAGGGTAGCAGTTTTCTTTTGTTGCATAAATGTGATGTTTGTTCTTTTGCTTCTTAAGGCGGAGGGGGGCAGCCAAAGAAGTTGAACACCCTATATATAGCCTACCTACTGCAAAGCTGTAATAATCCACAGATGAGCAAGCCAATGGACTCTTAGGTGGATTTTGTTTTTTCCCTGAGCTGAAGAGAAGTGCAAACTGAAACTAAATTGATCTGGCTCCCCATACATCATACACATCTGATAGGATTATGATTAAAGATGTACCAGACGGGCAGAGCAAAGGTATTCATCATATCATTCTGACCTCATTTTTTTTTTCTTGGTAAAAAGATGACATGAGAGAGGGAAAAGTTTTTTCTCCCTTAGTAAATTATTAGCTGCGGAAATTATTCATACAAATGTTAAGAGGCTTAGATCAGGAATAATTTCAGTGGGCAAACTGGCCTTCTGGTGTCCATCACTCAATCTGCTAAATTGAGGGAAGGGCTGACCCTGACATCTGCGCTATGAGTCTAGCCTCTTTAACAGGGGCTCACCGAGGACTGCAGTCTGGCGGGTCAGGGGTCCGCTCCCATTAGCATTTCAAAGCCCCCGACTTGCACTCAGAGAAGATGAGTGTTTAGGGCTTAACAAATCGAGTGCTTTGCTCTATGATTTTAGAGATAAACGGCTCATATGAACGCTGTTCCAAAATAACATGCTGCCTCTGCCAAGTTCATGGTAGTGCTACCTATTTATTCAATTCCAGTTTTTAAATTTTGCTAATTTATTGTCTCAGTTAATTACACAGTATTCCTTATCTGTATCTATCTGCAAAACTCCCCATGTGAACATTTCATGTGTACATAAATGCCAAGTCATTTAAGTAGATCTTTGAAGATAGTAAAAGTTCCATTTTAGTTACCCTTTTTTTTCTCCTTAATTCTAGCATCAAGTATTCACCCAAATAATGACCACATGTTACCCGGTTACTTGGAAATAGGACTGTGCACCTTCTGGCTGATTTCTAGTCTGTGATCACTGATGGGAAGGCTTCTACTGCCCCTTTTTCTCCCTCCTGGGACATCCAAATCTGGCTACAAGTAGATTATACTGTCTGTTTGATGTGTGTGTGTGTGTGTGTGTGTGTGTGTGTGTGTAAGTGCACGCTTATGCATATATATTGTTATCAACTTGCTAAATATCTTATTGGTCTAATTAGAATGCTTTATGAATAACAAACAAAGCTACAGAGGTTTTAAATTACCAACACAGGCTAGTATTTTAGTACCTACATGGTGAATCGTAACTCAAAACTCACATTTTTGTCTGGCTTCAAAATTATTAGGTTTTATGGGCATTCTGTAGTTGCAGGCTTCAAAACACAACCATTTAAAAGTGAGCAAAACATCTGCCTTCTGTTCCCCTCTGTCTCCTGTGTCATCTGAGTAATGGGAGGGCCCTGGTTTGCTTAGGTTTGTAATGAACATCTTTACAAAAATCCCCCTGCGGTTGCCTTGACCTTTCCAAATGTAATATTCTTGGGATTAACATTTTCCTACGTTAAAAACATGCTGCAAAATTAAATATGTCTGCTGCAGCGTGGAGATTGGAGTTCAGTTCTCATTTTTATACATGCACATTTTTACATGGGGATTTCAGATGCGCTAAAATAGTACTATTAATGCTTAGGATGGATTAAATAATATTAGAAAGGACTTGGGTATGGGAAGAAGAATTCTAAGTGGAAGATAGAATCAAATTCAATGGGCATCTACTTAACTTACCAAAAAGATAAAATAAGAACAGGAAAAACAAATGTGGATGAATTTCCATCAAGAACAACATTAAGATTTTATACGTGTACATATATATATATATATATATATATATATATATATATATGTTACAGTGTAGGTTACCTATAAAATACAGGATTTATTAAAGGATATAAACAGATTTAATGACTACTGAATCAATAGATCAATTCATTAGATAGTTTTTAAATGTTTATTTTTGAGAGAGAGAGAGAGAGAGAGAATCTTATGCAGGCTCCATGCTCAGTACAGACCCTGATGCAGGCTCAATCCCAAGACCTTACCTTCTTCTCATTTTAAGATAAAATCAACGGGGGGTGCATGAGTGGCTCAGTGGGTTAAGTGCCCAACTCTTGATCTCGGCTCAGGTTATGATCTCACGGTTCCTGGGACTGAGCCCTAGTCAGGCTCCGCGCTGACAGCCTGGCACCTGCTTAGGATTCTCTCTCCCTCTCTCTCTGTGCCTCCACTTCTTGTGCTCGCTCCCTCTCTCTCTCTTTCTCTCAAAATAAATAAGGCATTTAAAAATAAGTAAATAAATAGAATTTAATCAAAATGCTCAACAACATGTGGTCAAATATAACCTGAACTGATGGTAACAAGAAGACATGATGCGGACCCGTCTTGGGAACTCAGCGGATGGAGTCAATTGCTGATTGGATAAACAAGCACATGCACCAGGAACAGAGCCGGCTGAGCCGGAAGACCTCTAACACTTGCTTTTCGTCTCTAAAACAGACTGGGCATGGAATCACACACTATACCAAATGCAGCTTTTCAGGAAGCAACTTTTCAGTCTATCTGATAGCACTGCTTTCAAAAATCAATTTGTGTGGGGCGCCTGGGTGGCTCAGTCAGTTAAATGTCTGGCTTCGGCTCAGGTCATGATCTCATGGGTTCATGAGTTCAAGCCATGCGACGGGCTCTGTGCTGACAGCTAGCTCAGAGCCTGGAGCCTGCTGCAGATTCTGTGTCTCCCTCTCTCTCTGACCCTTCCCTCCTTGCACTGTCTCACTCTGTCTCTCAAAAATAAATTGAAAAGAAATTAAAAAAAAATCAATTTGTGATCTCAGATCACCAAGAGACGATGAAAAGCCTTCACTTTGTGATAAGTTACCTAAACCCACTGTTTATGCAACTCAGTAAAGTCACTTAAACCAAAACAAATTCAACAAACTGAACAGTTAAAACCAAAGCATATTGTATTTTTACATGTATATTTCAGAGTAAGGACAACTTGTCTGGAACCTGTTCTGCCATCTTTTCCCCAACAGTATTCTTCAGTTTTTGCTCTCCACTCCAATTAAAAGAAACAAAAAAAAAAGAGTTGAGTCTAAGTATCCACCATTGGTTTCACTGTAGGAAAAAAAACCTTGTTATTATGAATGCAAATGTTTACATTTAAACAAATATGTCCACTAACTTACGTTATTTTAGAAATCTTCCAAATAAGAATTTTTTTCTATCTATGCAATGAAAGTTATTTCTAAAGAATTATTCGATGTTTACTTATTTGGACAGAAAGAGAGCACAGACTGGGGGAGGGAGGGGGAGACTGATGGAGAAAGAGAACCCTAAGCAGGGTGTGTGCTGTCAGCGCAGAGCCCGACAAAGGGCTGTATCTGTCAACTGTGAGATCATGACCTGAGCTGAAATCAACAGTCTGATGCTTAACTGACCGAGCCACCCAGGTGCCCCTTTAAAGCACTTCTAAAAAGACATAAAAATGTAAAAAAAAAAAGAACCCACCCCCAAACCATATCATTTTCTTTACAATGGCAATCGATGGACACTTTCTTTAATCAACTCACAACACAGTTTTCTGGTTACAAGTTCCTGCTTATAGGCTCTGCTACCTCTACGTTCTGCTCTGAAATCGGTGCAGTAAAAACAAAACCAAATCAAACAAACAAAAAAAAGAAAAATAGCTTTTATTTTTAATGAAATTATGCATGATCTTCTGCCAAATATAATGAAATACTGGGCCGACGGAGGGAAGGTTCTAGGGATTTAACCACATCAGATGTCAACAGGATACAGCAGGCTCCCGACCTCGGCGGCATGCCCTAAAAAGTGGGAATGGAGGCAAATCAGCCACACTGAAGAGAAAGAGGGCCGACGGGCACATAAAGCTGCAGACAGCCCGTGTGGCTGTGTGACACGATGGAGGGACAAGGAAAGCAAAGTAAGAAGAAGAACATCCTGGACACATCATCTCTGCCTCAGGCTCTTCCCAGAGTGCCAGGGTGGAGGAGTACAGTACGCGAACATCATTTCTAAAATGCCTCATCTCTGGCAGCCGACGACAAGTGGAAAAACCAGCAGAGGACATGTAGGCCTCTGCTAGGAGTCAAAAATATCTTCTACCAGTGAGCAGAGATAAACCCAAAAGGAGAGTACCCAAAAGCGAGTTTGCATAACTGACCCAAATTTTACAGGCCTGTTTTTCCAGCGCGGTGCCCTGGCTCAGACTGAAGTAATAGAGTGAAGCAGGAAAGTGGCCCAGAAACGGGCTCTTTTATTCCATGGTTGGCAACTATTACAAGTGATGCAGTATGTGATATAGACAAGGAACTTACAAGAAAATATGAGCAAAAGAAAACAAGCGATACATAAACGGACATAACACACACACACACACACAAATACCAAACAAAAGATACTGAGAAAAAAGTTGCTCCTTAAAATCAGTCACAGACGACATGGCCTATAATAATGAAAACAAACTCAAAATAACAGTTACCTGGTTTCAAAGAGGATATAATGACACAAGGTTGTACAGTGCAAGCATAGCTCAGAAATGAAAGGCTAACCTCATTTACAAAATTTAAAAAATGTCACTGTGTAAAAGAAAGTAGACACTACTGAAAACGCCAGTTAACCTCAAGACCTAGTTTGATCACATTCAAACAAGAAGAAATAATGGAGTAAATACTGAAATTTAGATATGACTATATATGCACAGAATGTATCTGAAAAGTAACAAAATAAATTTAACAACAGTGCTTCTGGGAAGGCTAAACAATTTGGGGGTCCTAGGGGTGGGAAGGACAATTACCTTTAATGATATGTTTTTCTTTTTTCTTTTAGTTTTTACCATTGAAATTTTATATCAGTTATGTACTGTGGCCATACTCTATTGCATTGTACTATGTTAAACTATCGTAAAGACACTTTAAATGATCTGACAGACATTTGTGGTCAATTAAATTTGTCCTGTAGTGATGGATCTTTGTTTTATAAAATATTTCATTAAAACCACACTGTACACTCATTGATCATATTTAAAATGATGTGATCAGAATTAAATGTCAATGGAAAAAGTACAAAGGTGGAAAAGAGATCACCGAACATAAAAAGAAAAAAAAAACCTGCAGTGAAAACATTTCAAATGACCAACATTTCAAATGATCAGAGACCAGGATTATTAACAGGACCTTTGGGAAGAAGAAAAGTATGATTTCTAGTCCCCCAAGAACGGCGGACCATCCCAAAACTTTCCATGAGTTGTTTGTTGTTGCTGTTGTTTTGATACACATTTCTGGGCCTGGGCAGAACCCATTAATTTGTCTAAGAGTGCAAATTTCCTTTTAATTTCTTTAAGAAAGTTTTTTAATGTGTATTTTTTTCTTTGAAAAATTTTTTTAACATTTATTCATTTTTGAGAGAGAGATAGAGTGCGAGTGGGGAGGGAGACACAGAATCCAAAACAGTTCTGGGCTCTGAGCTGTCAGCACAGAGCCCGATGCAGGGCACGAACCCACGAACCCACGAGCGGTGAGATCATGGCCTGACCCAAAGTTGGACACTTAACCGAATGAGCCACCCAGGTGTTCTGATGTGTATTTTTTTTTTTTTTGAGAGAGAGACAGAGAGAGAGAGAAAGCAAGCAAGGGTGGAATCAGGGTAGGGGCAGACAGCGGGGAAGATACAGAATCCGAAGTAGGCTCCAGGCTCTAAGCTGTCAGCACAGAGCCTGACGCAGGGCCTGAACCCACAAACAGTGAGATCATGACCTGAACCAAAGTTGTGTGCTTACCCAACTGAGCCACCCAGGCACCCCCCAATTTCCTTTTCAAACGGCCCTCCTGACCTGCACACCACTGCTTTAATCGTATCACCCTCTATTAGTCTCGCTGGCACAGGACCATGCTTTGTGTACACAATATCAACAAATCAGGTGACATGAAAGTATAGCTTTATGTATCCAAATATGTATACATTGCATATTTAAGAAACAGTGCTTGAGAAACAGTGTATTCTTTTTTGTTATTGTTTGTTTGTTATTATTATTAGTTTTATTTTGAGAGAAAGCGCATGAGCGGAGGACGCGCAGACAGAGAGGGGGACAGAGGATCCCAAGCAGATTCCATGCTGACAGCACTGAGCCTGTGGCAGGGCTCGAACTCACAAACCACGCGCAAATGACCTGAGACGCTCAAAAACTGAGCCACCCGGTGCCCCCTATTCTGTCTTTTCAAAGCACTGCCTTCCCATCAATGGATCTCAATGCGTGCTAGCCTTTGAGAAGTAACATTAATAGAAATGGTTACATAAGACACAACCTTAATCAGAAAAATTAATATATTCACAAGCAATTTCTTGAAGATCATGATATTGATATTTTTTTTGCATCATAAGAAGCAATGCAAAATGGGAAAGGTAGATATTAATATAATCAAAAAAGAAAGTAACCGACATGCATAATGACTTAGAAAAAAATATACCAAGAACAAAAAAGACTGCATTATTTGGCTCCTTTAAGCTAAATGTAGTAAGAAAAGGAAGTAACACAGTGGTAAACTTCGAAAATAAAAAAAGTTTGAATCTACTTAGTACTTGGAAAAGACAATCACTGAAGGTACAAAGGTAATTATCCTAAGATACAGGATGAACAACATAAATCATTGAGTAGAGACAATGATACAAATGGAGCAAACCCGATTCGTATGATTTCATGAAAAAAAGACAATTTTCCCATTTAATCATTGTAATTAATTCTTCTAAAATTAGGCTTAAAAAACCAGAACCTTCATGGATGATTGATGTGGTGACTTCTGACTGGAAAAGAGAAGTTCTGTGCTTTATCATAGTGGTTGAAAAAGAGAAGAAAAATAAAAGACAGAGCCTTTCAGTTCGGCTTTTGTTCTAAAACAAAAATTAAATCAATTTTCAGGGTCTAAAACGCATTTTGAAATAAAAAAAATCAAATTCCCTTACTTATATGACATAATACACAAAGAAGTCTACTTTAAAATGAAAAAAAATTCCAAAAACAAGAATCAAAAAATGAAAAGAAGAATAAAACCAGAGACAAAACAAAATACACACTTTGATTAGGTACCATAGGGCATTCTGATTAGCTCCCTCCCCTTGAATCTTTCTTTTCCTCAGGTAGTTTTAGAAACGTACCTTTGCTTGTTAAAATCATTCATCTTGATGTTCGAATTCTATACATTTAGAGCAAATAAAGGCAAATCTCTTTATAAAGCTACTATCATAGGCAATAGAAACATAGACTCATTTTTATTTCTCAGGAGTGGCTCCTGTTATCAATCAACTCTCATTTACTCAACGCTATGCTTTGAATGCTTGGATCTCAAGCACTGTCCTGAGGACCTCTCCCTTCCCAGGCTGTCTGAACACTAGTGTCTGTAAACTGTTGTGCACTGTGGTTTCCTCCTTGTCTCAGCAGGTCCTGTACCACCCCGGCTGGGTTATGCTGTGACTTTACCCTCAGGATTCACGTGATTACCAGAAAGGGAGGTAGGGATACCTTCTCAAATGGAACCTTGAAAGGCAGTAACCTCAGGCATTGCTTTCCAGCAAGAAGGTATTGTCTTCAGTAGGTAGCAGAAAGCCACTGCTGCAAACCCAGAGGGCTAAGGAGAACCCGAGACCCCAGACTTTGAACGCATAGATGCAGGGAGTCATATCACCAAGTCATGGTGTATTGGTTCTTCCCCAGAGGGCTTTGACCTTGGCCTAGGCAGATTTTCCAGATTCAAGCATTTTCTGGGACTTTATGACTTTGGCAATTAACTTCTGGGCCTGATCCTCTATTTCACCCTCTAGGTGAAATTCACCCTCAAGGATGTGAAATTCTTTTTATATGCTACCAATTTGGCCTTTGGTTTCACAGGAGGCCTTAAAAAGATGATCAATCACCTTCAACCTTTCATTGTCTTCTTCCAGGATTTTTATTAAGCCTACCAAAAAGCCATCTGATTCTACAGTTCTTACAATTACTACTTTTCCAGATTTCTCAAAAGCCTCAGGCTGTACTCACTAGTGCCTGCTCTGAATCCTCTATCACGACTCAGTCTACTACTGATGACCGTTCTAACAATTCCACCTGTATACCACGCACCACACTTCAGGGATCCTTGGTGCAAGTCAGCCAGTGGGGAGTCCAGTTCTAGAACTCATGAGTCAGCTATTTTGACTACTCACTCCTGGCACTAGTGGTCATAGGTGAGGTTCCCCAGGAAACAGACTTCAAAATGGAGATCAGTTTGCCTGTGATTCACTGGAGATTATTCTCTGGGATCAGTACCTATAAGGGAGAGAAGCAGGATGTGCAGACGGAGAAAGGAACTGTGGGGAATTTGCCCTGGAGGCCATAGTCAGTTCCTCGGTTGATGAAGATGCCCCAGATTTAGGCCAGTGGGTGGAACTTTGTAGCCATCTCTCTCCATGGAGTTGCTTGTAGAAAAGGGGTCTCAACTTTCACAAGGAACTCCCTCTAGCCAAGAATATTTACCGGGGAGGGATGCATCCGGCTGTCCTGCTACTGAGAGCGAAGAGTATCTCCACCTCAAAAGGGGAACCTAGGCAGTGGACCTACTCAATAGACTACCACTCAAATGTCACCCTCTTTATGATGCATTCCCTATGCCCCGTATATAATGTTAATGCTCACACAGCTCTGTGTGCACCACTGTTTCTTATTCATTTATACTATAAATTATCATTTCTATTCCTGTCTCAACTGCAAAACTTTAAACTTTTTAAGCAGAGGGATCGTACACCCGGCCAATGCTTGCACTTACTAGGGGCTGATGAATACTGTTATATATGACCATGGTGAGCCCCTGTAAGAAATGAATCAGAATGCCAAGTGAGTCATACGATATTGCAATTTGACTTCTCATCCATCAAGTATGCACCAGGATAGTTACGGAAGAGTGCTGGTCTCGAATAATAAAGAACATGATGGAAAATCCTTAATTCCCTCTGATGTTCACATGTAGGGTTGCTTTTAATGTTCAATTCCTTCAGGTATTACGTTCGTTTTACTTGTGCAGCAATCCAAATTTTTTTCTTGGATAAAGAGAATCCAAGCTTATTGGGGGGGGAGAGGGGTACTTCATGTTTCTCAAAAGTTTGTGAATGTGATCAAATTTGTAAACTAGAAATTCATGAACACATTACTATTTGGACTCTCAAAAAAAACACTTCGGGGTATATCAGATTATGCAAGTGGGTCATTATCTGAGTGGGGTGGTTTAAACCAAGTGATTTCAATACTGCTTTTACTTATTTCCATTTAAAAAAAATTTTAAGCATTTTTAAGAGACCAGGAGAGACAGTGTGCACATTAGGGTGAGGCCGAGAGAGACAGAAGGAGAGAATCCCAAGCAGGCTCCATGCTGTCAATGCAGAGCCTGACATGGGGCTTGATCTAATGAACTATGAGATCATGACCTGAGCCCAAACCAAAAGTCAGATGTTTGACTGAGATACCAGGTGCCCCTTAATTTCATTTTTAAATTTTATTTCTGTCAATAGCTCATGTATACTAAAAACAGAATACAGAAGATGATGAAACCAAGTGTTCCTTTTTTTATTTTAAAGCAATCATCATCTATTTAGCAATCAGGTCGACCAAGTAAGCATAAGTTATAAATATAATGGCTAAAATCTCACTGGTAATGACAGATAAAATTGCGTCTACTTCCACTCGTCTTTATTCTGGATGGAGTTCTTCCCTCAGGGCAATACTGATTTACATGATTCATCTTCATTTGTTCCAGTTATATGGAAGATAATATTAAGATACATATTGAGAATCTTCTCTATAATGTTACTTCTATTCTGTGCTAACCTTATTTTCTTAGCTAATTAAAACATCTCAAGAGGCTCTAATAAAAGTCACCCCAGATCATTTGTATCATTCGTAAGAAAATGTATGAAGAAGCTTGACCATGGTGAAAACCCACCTCCCTATTTATTATTCTTCCTCCCTCTCTGCCTTTATGGTCAGTGCTAAGCAACATGTGGGGAATATGTGCAGATACAACATTACAGCTAGTGTCTGTTAATAAGCAGTCTGGCTTCAGGCCAAAGTCCCGTGTGGTTCTCCAGGGCTTCTCTAGGCTTTGCACTGCAGGCGTCCCTGGGGACCCTGTATAGCAGGGCACTTGAGTTTTTTGGAGGGTGATTCAGTCCAAGACTCAGTTCCTCCGGGGCAGCCATGCTCACGTGACTTCTGCATTCCTCATCATGAGACTCCATTTCAGATCTCCTCACTGGGGGTCTTGCGAGATGATTCCCAAGAGTCTCCATAGAGATTCTTTATCCTGATCCCTGGATGATGACTTCTCCTACTTTGACTTTGTCACTCCTAGCTCTTCCCTGTGTCCCCTCCCCTCCAGCCTATTGGTCCATAAAGAGACAGAGAAGCCTTTTGTTGGAGTTTCCAGGCTGGAGTCACCAGATCATGAGCTAGGGTCACTACACAGAGAAAAATGGAATGTGGTGAGTGGGCACCGCTTATTGCCTCTTGCTTGTACTGTCATAGTGAGTGGCAAAGGCTTGGTTGTTACTTTCAGAGCTGTTCTAGCGGATCACCTTGACATCTGATTACATATCACTTAAGTGCTCGTCACCTTTCAAACCTTACCACAGTCATCATGGAACTTGCTTCTTCACTACCAAAGATCCTTTATTCCAGAGATGTTCATTGTTAGACGCGTGCTTCTCCTCAGTCATGTCTAGAATTTGTGACAGTACTTTTGAAGACAGGAATATTTTTTGAGGATAAAAGGTTAATCAAAGAGGGTCAAATGGCAGGCATTGTGAAAACCATGTTAAGTTTTGGGAGCATATACTTTGAAGAGCTGGATTTTAGCAGTAGTAGTATTGTGGTAATGTCACTGAACATGAGATCTACTCTCTTAACCAGTTTTTGAGTGCACAATACAGTACTGGTAACTATAGGAACAATGTGGTACAGTAGGTCTCAAGAACTCATTCATTTTATATAACTGAAACTTTACACCTGTTGAACAGCAACTTGCCATTTCTCTCTGCCCCCAGGCTCTGGCAACCACCATTCCGCTCTATTTCTATGAATTTGTCTATTTTAGATACATCGTATGTAAGTGGAACCATGCAGTATTTGTCCGTTTTGGCTTATTTCACTTATAACGTCCTCTAGGTTTATCCAAGTTGTCATATATGGCAGGATTCCTTTCTTTCTTATTTATGTTTTTTTTTTTAATTTTTGAAAGACAAACAGAGACAGCGCGAGCCCAGGAGGGTCAGAGAGAGAGCGGGAGATACAGAATCCAAAGCAGGCTCCAGGCTCTGAGCTAGCTGTCCGCACAGAGCCTGACGTGGGGCTCGAACCCACGAACTGTGAGATCATGACCTGAGCTGAAGTTGGACACTTAACCGACTGAGCCACCCAGGCGCCCTCTATTTTTTTTAAAGTGTATTTATTTATTTTGAGAGAGAGTGGGGGGAGGGGTACAGAGAGAGGAAGAGAGAGAAAATCCCAAGCAGGCTGCATGCTATCAGCACAGAGCCTGAAATGGTGCTCAATCCCAAAAACCATGAGATCATAACCTGAGCTGAAACAAAAAGTCAGAACCACCCAAGTATCCCAGGATTTCCTGCTTTTTTAAGGCTAAATAACATTCCACTGTATGTATTCATCACGCTTTTTTTATCCACTCATCCACTGGTGAACCTTTAGGTTGTTTCTATACTTTGGCTCTTGTAAACAATGATGCAATGAATACGAAAGGGCATATACCTCTTTGAAATCCTAATTTTAATTCTTTTGGTTAAATACTCAGGAGAGCTGGAATTTGACCCATGTACCCGCAATTGGGTAGACACCTATTCTGCCTACTAATAGGGCCACCCCCAATTTCCTTTCACAGTTACACTCAGCAAGGTGGCCAAATATCGGCATATTTGCACAGTCTTACTACATGTGTACTCCTTTCTGTCTTTCAAGGATAACTTGAGTTTGTAAATAACCCAAAGTAAAGGCCAGAGTCCTTACAATGGCCTATGGGAATGTGCCTGGTCTGTCTTTGTCCCCGGATATTTCTCTAATCTGCTATCTTGTACCTTCGATCTTGCTCCCACATGAAACCACATGAAGACAGACACGTCCCATCCCAGGACTTTGCATTTGCTTTCCCCCTGTCAGAAATGCTCTTCTCCAAATAATCTACTGGCTTGCTCCCTCACCTTTTCTACTATCTCCTGGCCACCCCATCCAAAATTAAAACTCCTCCATCTCTGTTTGCCGCTGAATCCCTAATACTTAAAATGACATCTGCTGCATGGAAGGTGTACAATAAATATTTCTTGAGTGACTGAAACCAATAATCACACCTATAAATCTGGAAATCCTGAAGACGTTGTGACTATCACATACTGTCTTTGAGCTCATCTGGTAAGTCAATATAGACCAGGGCTCTATATGTACAGTCCTTTCCATGGTGGGATTGGAATGGATAGCCAATGCCTTCGTGGCCGAGGCGAAGGGAGCCTTTCAGAGTTGCAGTCACAGGAAGTCATGTACAATCCCGGAATTGTGTGTGCAGTCAAGGAAGCATTTCCAGGCAACACCTGGCCCAGATACAACTTTCTTCCGACTTAATGCTAGAGCGGGGGAAAAAAATCCCTTCCACTTTGGCAGGAGAGTTCAGAGAGAGGCAGGGCACAGATCAGAGAGTACAAAGAACAAAGAGAATGAGCGAGAACATGCAGAAGGCATTCCTCCTAATGAGTAGCTGCAGGCGCCACTGAGAAGGAACCAACTTCCTAAAACCCCGGCCTTTCACAGATCCATGGAAATGATTCATAAGAACAACCACTTCAAGTCTGAACCTTCAGTAACTGCAAAGCCTCCAAGAATGGCCTACAGCCAGTGGTAAACCGATTCCAGAGAAAGGAACTACTGAAGGGCACGTACTTGACTTTGACTTGCTCTTTGTTAGGCATTACTGTGTTTTTCCCTCATGACTTATTGTAGTTGTGCACTGTGTTAGAGAAAAGAAAGAGGAGGTGGGAAAAAACTAGATGTTCTGCTCAAAATCACAATCCAAAATGTAGTGAGCTCCGAATCTGAAGCAGAATCCTATGATGTGGCATAAGGAAAAGAGCCACCAGATTGGTGGACAGAGAACACCAGGGTCTGAGGTAATCTTGTCGGGCTAAGATTTCTAAAATCTCCTAGTGAGGAGAACTTACCAGGAAATACCATAACCACTGTGTGTGTGTGTGTGTGTGTGTGTGTGTGTGTGTGTGTGTATAGTGAGTATGTGTCTGTTGTTCTTCTAGTATATCTCCAAGTTGGGGTTTAACTATTTGCAATGAATACTTCTGCTGCATTCAAAAAGACCTGAGTAAAAGAGAACATGATAAGCAGTATATCTACAGAGTTTTCCAGATTTCCCAGATTTTTTTTTAGCAACTTTGACTTTTTCTGCTGCAGTGCCCTTAGTATGAGCCCAAGACTAAAAATACTAATTTATCACTACCAGTTATGGGATACTTCCTAGGTGCCCTGTACTGTGACAAGTGCTTTACATAAGTCATTCCAATAAATCGGCATAGTTATCGCCTCCTTATTATAGAAGGAAACGCTGGGACTCAGAGAGCTAGCGTAACCCATGCAAAATCCCACAGATTAAAAATTCTGGCTGACTTGTGAGCCCCAACCATTCACCAAAATGTCAGGCCACCTAAAGGAAATAGACTATTAAAGGACAAGAAACTAGTATATTCACTTTATAAAATGTTGAATGAAGATGGTTTCAAGCAATCTTACTGGTGGCTATTTAAGCAGTAGGACGCCTGTGTACCTTTGTATTTTAAGGTCAGCGGTCCTGTGAATGACCCCTCACCATACTTCTCCCTTGTATGGTCCACTGCTCAAGACCTTGGTTCCTTATTTCTGAGAACCCCCAAGATCAGTGGTCAATGGGTGAGGATCACTGTCCTTGGAGTGCAGTGGAATGATCGTGGGTACAGGGGAGCACAAGTGGAACAGGACTTTGAGTATTAGCGAGTGGAATAACAACGATGATGTGTACCTGAGAATACCTATCTAGAGCTGCCCAAAGCTCAAGTAGGCAGAGACAGCTTAAGAGGAAAGACCTTGAGATACTGCTTACTGATACATAGTAAGTAAGATTTCCAAATAATATAACAAACCTATTGGCCATGAATGCAAGAGATCCAGTAAGACTATATCATATCACCATTTTGATTATGGTAAGTAAGAACAAAATTGGTCCCTTAAACACCATATCCATGTTTCTTATGAGAGAGTTAATTGTGAGTCTGCTTTTGAGCTATATTTTATCGCTGGTCAGTAATTTAAGCTCCTTATGCCTATTTTATTACAATAAAACTTTTCAGAGTAAACTCTCTCTATCCTAATGCAACCTGCATACATTCAGGGATTCAGTTTATAAAAGAAGATCCTATAATAGGTTCAGGGTTGCAAATATAATTTTAATACTATTTTGAGATGTCTACACGCCCGCTTACCCTATTTGTTTCTACCTTATGCTAATTTGGATTTCTATTGTGCATTAATTATGTACTGTCACTTTTCTTAAAAGAACATTTGAAAGGTGAGAAAGTCTCATTTTACAAAACACAATACTCGTATTACCTTAAGAGAAAATTTAACAAAGAAAGGAGATAAATGGAAAACTTTTAACAATATTATGAAGAGAAAGGGTATCATATTAGTAACTGAATTCAAGTTTGAAAATATGTGGTAAGGCAATCATCAATCCATCTGGGAACACTGAAAAGTGCTGCTTAAGATCTCAAAGTAGTAGAAAGGAAAAATACAAAATCTTAAATTTATCTTATGGGATCAACTTTGAAATCACCCATTATTAGGACAACAGGAAATATTCTCATTCCCAAAATAATGTTCATTTATAACAGGACATTCCATTAAATATGAGCCGGATCAGGTAAACACGAATGAAAGTTATTCGAGACTGTTAAGCTACTGAAAGTCAAGATCAGTGTTTTAATTAAACTTAACAGAATACTTGGGACCAAGCTGGCTTTGATTACCAGTTGGGTGTTCATGCATCACCCAAGCTAGAATACCACTGTAGTTGAAAGGGGCACTTTGCTAGTGCAAGAGCTATAAACCAGGAGGATTATCCCAGGCATATTTGTAAGTTAAAGGCATCTTACGAGGTATGACATGTCCATTAGAAGAACCAAAACTTTATCTTCATGTGTATCTAAATGTACTTAACGTTTAAAATAATAATAAGTATTGATCTATGGCATATAAAGTGAAGAACCAGAAGAGCATAATGCACTAAGGATTTAATATATTTGGATGCAACCTTTTTGATTTGCTGTTTTGCTGTACGCCAAAGGCAGAAGACACCAGCTTTGCATCTAAACACTGAATGCTTGAATAAAAGAGGAGGAATGGAAGGCAAACTGTATTATACACAACCAGTATTTACTAATTGCTATACTGACGCTAAAAATGTGTCATTTTTCAAACAGTGAAAGAGTCACAACTGTGGAAGGAAATGTGTTAGCGATGCTATGATTAATCATGACTTCCAGTATCACGTTGCCTAGGAAAATATTTTATAGAAAAAGAAGGCATGTTTCTCCTATCATAATGAACAAAATGAGAAGAAGGGCAGTGCTAACTGTGGGCAAATACGTGGAGAAACCAAAAGTCACCTACACTCTGGGTAAACATGGAAATTGATGCAATCACCTGGGAGAACACTCTGGAAAAGTATTTGACATGATCTACTAAAGCCGAGTAACGGGTGCTTATGTTTCAGCTTGTCAATTTCTATCCTAGCAGAAATGTGTACGTGCATTCCCGAAAGACCTAAAAAATGTTTTAACAGCATTTTCATAACAGTCCCGAAGTAGAAACTACTTAAACGTCCATCAATAAGGAGACTAGAGGATGGGTTAGATCCAGTCACACAATGAAATACTACTCATCTGTAAAAGTCGAAGAAACTGCCACCCTTCTCAACAATGCAGATCAATCTCACAAACGTAATCCTTAGCAGATGAATCCAGACACAAAAGAGGTATATTGTATGATTCTATTTACATGAAGTTCAAAAACAGGCTAACCCAATGCATAGTGCTGAAAGCCAGGATGGCTAGCTGCTGTAAACACTGGCCAGAAGGGGGCCCAGGGGAGAGCTGTTTGCTCAGAGGCTGGTGAGGTTTTGTATCTTGATCTGGATGTTAATTACGTGAGTGTGTTCTGTTTGTGGAAAATTAATCAAACTGTAACGTATTATTTGTGAACTTTCCTTATGTCAATAATTCTTCAATAAATATTTTTCAAAAGAGGAATGCTGCAGTCCGGCACTAGTGTAAATGAAAATAAATTTTGCATTCACAAGGTCAGAACTAATTATGTTTTAGAGCATAAAGAAGCATGAATTCCCTTTCAATCTTTGAGAAAAGTCCTATCACATAAAATATGTTCCAAGGGTTTTAAAAAAAATTTTTAATGTTTTTTTTCTTTTTGATACAGAGAGACAGAGCATGAGAGGGGGAGGGGCAGAGAGAGAAGGAGACACAGAACCGGAAGCAGGCTCCAGGCTCTGAGCTAGCTGTCAGCACAGAGCCTGATGCGGGGCTCGAACCCACGAACGTGAGATCTGACCTGAGGCGAAGTCGGAGGCTTAAC
This sequence comes from Helogale parvula, assembly GCA_004023845.1. Classification (NCBI taxonomy): domain Eukaryota; kingdom Metazoa; phylum Chordata; class Mammalia; order Carnivora; family Herpestidae; genus Helogale; species Helogale parvula. The sequence goes on from PJEM01008962.1 coordinate 42,415, forward strand.
CAACTGAGCCACCCAGGCGCCCCCCAAGGTTTTATAAAATGGCTTCACAGGAATTATTTCTGATTCTTTTTCTCTTCCAAGATTGTACTGAAATTCAAGTTAGTTAATATGCACTGTAGCATTGGTTTTAGGAATAAGTGATTCATCACTTAAGTCTAACACCCATTGCTCACGCCAGCAAATGCCCTCCTTATGCCCATCACCCAATTAGCCCATCCCCTCTCCCTTCCAGAAACCCTCCGTTTGTTCTCTATTTTTAAGAGTCTATTATGGTTCACTTCCTTCTCTGTTTTTATCTTATTTTATTTTTCCTTCCTTCCCCTATATTCACTTACTTTTTCTTAAATTCCACATATGAGTGAAACCATATGGTATTTTCTTTCTCTGCCTGACTTACTCAGCTTAGCATAGTAGACTGTAGCTCCAACCATGTTGTCGCAAAAGGCAAGACTTCATTCTTTCTAATGGCTGACAATGTGTGTGCGCTTGTGTGTGCGTACACCTCTTTTTTATCCATTCACTGATCGATGAACATTTGAGCTCTTTTCATAATTCGGCTTTATTGATAATGCTGCTATGAAGTCTGGGGTGCATGTGCCCTTTTGAATCAGTATTTTTGTATCCTTCGAATAAATACCTGGTAGTATAATTGTTGTCATAGGTTAGTCCTATCTTGAACTTTCTGAGGAAACTCCACTGTTTTCTAGAATTGTTGTACCAGTTTGGATTCCTACCAATAGTACCAGAGGGTCCTCTTTCTCCATAGCCTCACCAACATCTTTTGTTCCCGGAAATGTCAATTTTAGTCATTCTGACAGGTGTAAGGTAGTATCTCTTCGTGCTTTTGATTTGCATTTCCCTGATGATGAATGTGTTGAGCACAGTTTTTCATGTGTCTCTTACACATTTGTGTGTCTTCCTTGGACAAGTGTCTCTTCATGTCTTCTGTCCATTTCTTCAGGGGATTATTTGTTTTTGGGTGTTGAGTTTGATAAGTTCTTGACAGATTTAGGATACTGGCCCTTTATCTGATAGGTCATTTGCAAATAGCTTCTCCTATTCTATAGGTTGCCTTTTCATTTTGTTAATTTTTCCTTCATTGTGTAGAAGTTTTTTAGATTATTTCCAATTCTAAATCTCCTTTAAATAAGAATCTATTCATATGTTAGGAAAACTCAGGATTCTAAATAAAAATGAAGATATGACCCAATTTCTTGAGTTTTATGTATCTATACACACATAATATGTATATTATGTATAACATAGTTATATAGGTAATATATGTATAAATGTATATTAGCATACATATATTATATACATAATATGAATACATATAATACATATATGAATTTTTAGTATTGGTGATTTTTTCTCATGTCTCTTCCTATTAACAATTACATGCAATGCTTTTCTTAAAAGTTTTTGTTTAAATTTAAAAAACATAGTTGCTAAAATTTTAAGGATTGTTTTCTAGAATGAAAAAATAATGTGGACCGTGTGAATGCTTTTCAATGAGAAAGGAAAATTATTGTCAGTGGCATCTCCTTTGACTTACGACTTATTAAAAGTAAAGGATGTGAAATATAATTTGTATTTCTGGACTAAGGTTATGAGCTAGGTGGTCCTCATAATCTACATAGAAATGCTTGTCGAACTATTATGTTGAAAAAGTTCTAGAAGTGAATTCATTCTTCTCCGTTCGCTTATAAATATGTAAAGACCTATCTTTTGACTCTAAACTCTCATTATTCAAATATTTGGTATAAATGCAAATGTGAATAATTTAAATAAAAATTTACATGTGTTTACATGTCTTAGTCATATTTTTCAATTTTGTTTACAATGCAATCCATGGTTAACGCAATGTAGAAGTCAGTCATAATTTGTACCTGATCCCACGTGCTATTGTTGCACTTAGAACAAACATATACCACTAACAAGTTTGCTGAATATTGACTAGTTACTTAGTTGGCATTACAGACACTTTAGATGGTGTGTTATTTAGATGTTCAAGAGAATTTTAGTCATATTTGTGGAAAAAAGTTGGGATGTTGAGGTAGGCAAGACATTTATTATAAGGTTGCCAAATTTTTTAAAAGTTTGTTTATTCATTTTGAGAAAGAGAGAGAGTGAGAGCATGAGTGGGGGTGAGGGACGCAGAGAGGGAGAGAGATGGAGAGAGAGAGAAGTGCAAGGAGGCTCTACACTGCTAGCAGGGAGCATGACGTGGGGCTCGAACTCATGAACCATGAGACACAGCATGATCTGAGCTGAAACTTAGAGTCAGACACTTCTTCAGCGGAGCCCCCCAGGCGTCCCTCCCTTTGACAGATTTAAGTAATGGAATATCGCCTCATACTATACTTGAAAATTCATTATGCAACATATTTTTTAAAGTGGGTTATATGGGAGAAAAAGATAATGCCTTTCATACGTTATATTAAAAAAAAGACACTGGTGCTAAAAAGGTACTTGCTGTTATTTCTTGACCTGCACAGTGAATGCGAATTTCTGAAATCTTTTAAAATGACAAAAATAACTGGGGTGCGTGGGTGGCTCAGTGGGTTAAGTGTTGGACTTTGGCTCAGGTCATGAACTCATGGCTGATGGGTTCGAGCCCCACGTCAGCTCTGTGCTGACAGCTCAGAGCCTGGAGCGTGCTTCCGATTCTCTCTCTCTCTGCCCCACCCCTGCTCGTGCTTTGTATCTCTCTCTCTCTCTCAATATAAACATTAAAAAACTGTTTAAAAATGACAAAAATAATGATCATAGAAATGATCTGGGAGGTAATCCTCGCCCACAATATTTTAATGCTCTCCAGTATTCTGGGAAGACTCGTTTACTCCTTGAGGGCTGGGGCAAGGGTGGGTATCAAGATTTTAAGCAAGAACTCTTGTATTAGTCGGCTATAGATGCATGTTTCTCTACACAAACATATCCTGTTGTTGAAAATCAGTCTCTGTTCTGGAGCAAAAATGACGCGAAGACAGAGTTTGGGGGTAAAGAGGAGTGCTAGTTTTATTGCTTTGCCAGGAGGAGGAGGCTGAAGCAGGCTAATGCCTTCGAAACTGCGGATCTGACTGCGGTAAAAGGCTGAGGGGTTTGTTTTATAGGAAATGACAGGATCTGGGATTTTGATAGCAATCAGGTGCACATGCAAGCCAAACCGGTCGTGTCTCTTGACTAACTCAGGTGCTGGCCATCTGAGCCTCGTTACTGAGTCAGCGAGATGTCCACATTGATACCAAGTTCCTGGGACAAAGGATTCTACAGAACACCGAGTCAAGAGGAGAGAGAGGCTTCAAGAACGAGGAAGATGACAATTTGTTCAGCTTAAGGTCAACTTGCTGAAGCACTAGTGTGTCCATCTTAATTCTCACCTCTTTACGTTTCTAGAGCGGTTTCAGCATCCTACAGACATATTTGTGATATCACAACTGATAGCAATGATGGATGGTAGAGAGGTTAAGCACAGTTTTGCACAGAATATTACAGATCAGAGTACTGATGATAAGGAGACCAGGAACGAAGAGTATATCCTCAGTGAAATCTGAGATTTCTAGTCCAAACTCTGAGTACCAGGCCTGATGACTTCATATGAATCCATGGGTAAGACAGAACCAGAGTGACTGCTCCGTACCCTTCCCAAGGAGGGAAACAGAGGGATGCTTCCCCGGGGGGGATTCTCCAGGAAGTAGTCCCTCCTGCCCTGCTCTCCATCCCCGAGTCTCAAACAACCTCTCGGCTCTGCCTCCCCCTTCGTCCATGAAGGACTGTGTCCCAACCAAGAAAGAAGAGATCATTGAAGACCATGTCTTTCCTCCTCTCAATTTGAGTTGATTTTTAAAAAATCTTTATTTATTTTTTGAGAGAGAGAGTACGTACAAGAGAGCACAAGTATGTGGTGGGGAGGGGCAGAGAGAGAGGGGGAGACACAGAATCCAAAGCAGGCTCCAGGCTCTGAGTTGTCAGCATAGAGCCTGAAGCAGGGCTCCAATCCTTGAACTTCGAGATCATGTCCGGAGCCAAAGTCTGATGCTTAACCGACTGAGCCACCCAGGCGCCCCTAAAATTAGGCTCTTCCTTATCATCCCGGCTCAGACTGCACTGCCTCCCCTGGTGTCATGACACAAGGCTTTGGGGCCCGAGGTCCTAACGTGCCCAGCAGAATAGCAGTCCCAGAAAAGAAACAGAACAGGGGCGCCTGGGTGGCTCAGTCAGTTAAGTGTCCGGCTTTGCCTCAGGTCATGATCTCATGGTTCATGGGTTTGAGCCCCGCGTCGGGCTCTGTGCTGACAGCCAGCTCAGGGCCTGGAGCCTGCTTCAGATTCTGTGTCTCCCTCTCTCTGACCCTCCCCTGCTTGCCCTGTCTCTCTCTGTCTCTCAAAAATAAAACAACATTAAAAAAAAAAAAAAGAAAAGAAACAGAACAACAGGCCCAGAAAAGGTGTGAGCGGTACAGAGGCATAGATGGCTTTTCCAAAACACTTCCAATGACAATACAGGTGAAACGTTAACAGAGGATTCCGTTCTCATCAGTGCTAAGGGAATACAGAACTTTCTGCCTGTCAGCAACACCCTCAACAACACAGCGTAAACAACTGAAATAATCACCACACTTTGTGGGTTTTTTTTTTTCCTTCTCTTTTCATGGAAATGGCGGGAAACAGATTTATCAGAATGTCTGCCTTAGAAGGACACAAACGTGCAGCATAAATATAAACAGTGAGTTCACGGGTGAAGTTGCATATTTCTTACCTTTGTGTATCTGAGGCCTTTTCTGTTCCTAAAGTCTAGAATTTCCAGAGAAAACAGCGGGCAGATCATATGCAGAGTAGTAAATCCTGCACCGGAAAAGATACATTTCTTATAGTTTCAATAATCCAGTTAAAGAAAAAGCACGCATAAGATAAGAACACTGGGGATATATTTAAATTTCTGTTGATTTAACACATTTCCTGACATTATCAAAAATAATAAGGCTCATATGCCACTATAACCAAAATATCAAAGACACACTAGCCAATGTATCATGTCAGCCTAAGGAAGATTTCAAGTTAGTCGGTCCAAGAAAACTTGAAATATTATAAAGTCTCCGAAATCTTAGAGCACATACATGAAAGAGATGTTGCAATTTCCCCAAATTTGGCAATTCTGAACATTTATGTAATGTTATAAACAACTTGTAAAGCTCAAGCAAACTTCTTAAAACTAACAGTAATAATACATTTCCATCAACCATGCTCTGTTCCTCTATCGGTGATGATATGATAAAATTGCTGGCCTAAAAAGAAGTGTTTATTCCTAGAGTATATGGATGAGAAATAAAGGAAAAAATTAGTGAGTTACAGCAGGTCGTTAATAGCTCATTATCTTTTAAAAGTATTCCTCTTTTGTGATTTATTTCACTCTAAAGAAATGTTATCTTCCCTTCCTGATTTTGTATTTGCAACTGTACATCGTTTCTTAAATTTCTTTTTTTTTTTAGTTTTTTTAATGTTTATTTATTATTGAGACAGAGAGAAACAGAGCGCGAGTTGGGGAGGGGCAGAGAGAGAGGGAGACACAGAATCGGAAGCAGGCTCCAGGCTCCGAGCTGTCAGCACAGAGGCCAATGCAGGGCTCAAACCTACAAACCGTGAGATCATGACCTGAGCAGAAGTCAGATGCTTAACCGACTGAGCCACCCAGGCGCCCCTCCTAAATTTCTTAAATGGGGGACTCCAAGGTAACAACAAGTTTCTGGCCTCATAAATCCTAGGTCTGTCGTGTGTTTCAATATATTTTTCTGCTATGGTAGAAAATGACCACATCATTTATTTTTCAAACACAGAACTTTTGAGAGTTAAAGTTTATATAAATAATTACAGATTTTAACGTGGAAAAGCCCCCAACAAACCAGAAGTAGGTCATCTTACATAGAGACAAGATGAATTTCTGATGGATTGCACAGACAGGGAAAACACCGGTCTCTTCTGGGAAATCGGTATGATTCTCTGTTATTTATTTGTTATATCAACATCTCATTACGTTTTTCTTCTTTCTTTGATTTCTGGGAAACTTGGAGGTAAATTTTATACTCAGTAGCTGTAGACGTCCCTAGTTCAGGATTTTCTGAATGATTCCCTACCCCAATTTGTTCCTAGTACCTTAAGATAACTTTCCCCTTCCCTTTTCCAGTTTAACTAAACGGCTATATAGTTAAACAATTTTTTTTCTACTAAATACTGCCTGCCTCTAGGTATTTTTTGGAAGTTAGCGTTATATAAAGAGAAGTTAATAAAGACAAACCTTTAGAATCATTATTATAATAGCAACAGTCACCTTTTATTAAACAGTCATTCTGGCCCAGTTCTTTTATGTAAATTATTTGGGGTCTGTTTTTTCCTTTGTGCCGATAATTTCTAGATCTCATTATCTCCTGCTATCACTCATTTATCAAATAGAGAATACATTTTGATAATGACCACTTTCTCAGAATATGAATTATCAGCTTCATAATTACACCTCAGATTCTTTCTTTTGTTGAATGAGGGGAATTTTCCACACATACACATATACACCTGTACATATAAACACGTGTTCTGCTTAATATATGCATCTATACCCTCGTATCTGTCTATTGTTGCAGGTGTATGCACATATGTGTGTGTGGCCTTAGTAAGTGTCTTAAAGTTACCGTCTCCTCCCTGAAGGCGCACCAGACAATCCTGACATTGTGATACTGCTGTGGCAATTTAACTCAATTATCCGCTTGTCATCCTGACTTTGATAAAGTCAGTCTAACTTTCACTGCTGAGTGAAAAGACAGCATTCATTCCCGGCCTTTGTGTGAAGCTCCTCGTAAGTCACGGAAGCCTGGGGGCCACGAGAAACACTATTAGGGTCTGCACTGTGGGTCCAGCTAGGCATCTTCTGTGCAAGTACCTACCTCCTCTTAGTAGTCAAAGGTGGTATCGTCAGTGAAACCTACCATCTTTTTTTGATCGTGCCCATTATCTTTCCCAGGGAAGGATCTTAATATGAACTTGCAATTATCTCAGTGACGCCAGCCAAGCTACAAAGGGCACTTGTGAACATCCTATTTCCCATTCACGCGTGGAAGAACACGATCGTCCATGAGGATCACGCAGGTGTGTGCGCATGCGCACACACACTGGGGTGGGGTGGAGAAAGGAGCAAGTCCTGTTTCGGAACGTCAATCACACTATCCAGTCCCTTCTTCTCTGTGAGTAATGAGAACACTGAGATTCCAGCGCTTTCTGACAACCTTGACATAGTGTGTCGCGACTGTGCAGAGGAACACGGTGAAGGAGAAAACAGCCTCTCCCCCTGATACTCCTCAAACAGGTGCATGGCATGTTTGCCTGTCCTTCCTTTACAGACTCAGACAACCCAACACAGCGATGGACACTTCTTGAGGCGAGTAAACTTGTTTTCTCTCACTATTCCTATTCGCGGTAAGAAACCCAAACCAGGGACACCTGGGTGGCCAGTTGGTTAAGCATCTGACTCTTGATTTCAGCTACGTATTGATCTTGGAGTGTGCATGATCGAGCCCCATTTTGGGCTCTATGCAGACAATGAATGGAACCTGCTTGGGATTCTCTCTCTCTATCTTTGGCCCTCTTGCACTCTCTCTCAAAATAAATAAATAAACTTAAAAAAAAAAAAGACACACACAAACCAAAGATATGAGGACTAAAATGAACAGGAAATATTGAGAGAGCACTAATATTACCTTCCTTCCGTCTATTAGTCTATTTAGCCCATGAACTCTGATTAAAACAGACCGTCTGTGGACATTTTCATATTTTAGTCACTTTCTAAAAACTTATCTTTCCCAGACTTGCCTTTTAAGACGGTGAATAAATGTCAAGATAGCAAACAAAACTTCTCTACCAAAAAATAAATAAATAAATAAATAAACACAACAACAAATAGTCAAATAAAACAAAACACAGCAAAAATATAGACGCACAATCAAGGAAAATGACTGGATGGCAGGAGAGTTACTGAAGCTTCAAAATATTAATATGCCTTCGCTTGGGACAGCCCAAACAGCTCCGGACTCTTCAGCTTGTGTCGGGAAGATATTTCCAAAATGATCACAAATGATTCTTGTCAGGAGGATAAGAGAGAGAGCCGCGTGAGCTGAAGAGTCTGGAAAAGGAGGTGGACATTTGCACACAAGTAAAAGCCCCCTCCTGCCTTCAAGTGTCACTCCAAAGGACACGGAGAAAACCCCTGGACCTCACCATTCTGGGGATCCCTGAGTAGGCATCACACGGTCAAGGGAAAGCTGAACACTCTCAGAAACGTGCCGAGCTTATTATCTCCAGAAGCAAACTGAGGTTCAGTCGAACAGAAGACGAAAGGTGGACTACATAAGAAAGAATCCGCGAGCGAACGGGAGGCGGACACTGCTCAGCAGAGATCCCCGCCTGCTATTCCCCACCGCCCTCCTCCCCCAGACTTTGAATGTCAGGGCTAAACAACGTCTTCCGTGTGTATTTCTCTCTTCTGTTATGAGAAAGCGGAAATGACCGGAGAAATGAGAGAACAATTGAACTGGTCACAGTGCACAGCTTAGCGTCTCCACATTGAGTTAGAGGAATTATCTGAAGTCCGGGGCCTTTCTGACACTGGACCGGGAGGCCTCCCAGACAAGGGGAAGGAAGAAAGGTTCAGGATTGTTAACGAAGCCCGATGCCAAAGAACCCTCTTGGTTTCCCCGCCTCCCTCGCCCTGGTCCACGTGCTGCAGAAAGTCTGTCCCCAGGACGGATCTCAGGAAGAAGACAGATTTCAGATGAGGAAGGAATCAAATAGGACTGCCTCTAATGTTGCAGGGCAAATAAAGGGTCCAAGGTACTGAATCAGGTAAGAACAGTCTAAAGAAAAAATATGTGGCATTCAGGCAGTTACTATAGCAAAGAGACAAATGAATAAAGGGAACACAGATTGCAGTGAACGGAGTGGGAAGTGGGGGGAGGGGCTTTCCCTTGAAAGAAAACATAAGCCAAGAACTCAGAAAAACTACAAAAACTCACCAGTCCACAAACATTCCCTGACTATGTACCTTTACCGAGATGGCTGGAAGGTACTTTGAAACCAGAATTGTTACTGTTAAGAAAAAACAAAAACCTCAAGAACAAACAAAAGATCTGTATGAAGGAATAAAAACTCACAAATTTGATGATAGATGTATAGTAAAAATTAATGAACAAGTTGGCTATTATTTACGCTGTTATCCATACTTAGGCTAGAAATAATGGTTCGTTTCTTCACCGTGTGTTTGACACCAGAAGAGCGTGGTTAAGGAGATATCCGAGCTACCCACAGATTATTTTCAAGTGAAAAACACCAATATTTCAAAGACGTACAAAATTAGTTTTCTCACACCGACTTTCTCTTCTTAAGAAAATGAGATTTAAGAATAGAATGAGTTTATAAATGTTGCATTCGTCCATGTGCCACTGACATATATATGCTTTCTATTAATTTCTGCCCATTCTTCACATTCTCAGATACAATAATAACACAAGGTAGTAGAATCAAGAGAGAGCGAGGGTACAGGGTCCAGATAAGAACCGTCATTAACTGACTGCCATCTTGAGAAAGCCTCTTGGGTTTTCACTTCTCTGTCTTATAAAAATACAGACATTTGACTTGTAAGCTCTCTGTAAAGAAAACAATAACAATTCCATACTTTTCGCTTCTAACTCCTGGATCTTCTGGGGAAAAAACAAAACAAAACAAAGCAAAACAAAACAAAAAAACCCCAAAAAAGTTAATGGTCCCAAATCCTTGCAGGATGGTTTCTGTCAGCGAGAACTATACTGGACCTGGAGTTAAAAAACAGTCATTTAGGGACACCTGGGTGGCTGTCAGTTAAGCATCTGACTTCAGCTCAGGTCATGATCTCGCGGTTCGTGGGTTCGAGCCCCACGTCGGGCTCTGTGCTGACAGCTCAGAGGCTGAAGCCTGCTTTGGATTCTGTGTCTCCCTCTCTCTCTGCCTCTCCATCTCTCTCTCAAAAGTAAATAAACATTTAAAAATATATTAATTAAAAAAAATTCCATGACGTGGACCACCTGTAAGGTCACTGCCAGTATTTACATGGTGGAAACCTACCTCACTACCGTAAGGCAACTGGCTGGATTGCATTTGGGGGCATCGGAAGACCTTCTTTTCAAAAAAATTTTTAAATGTTTATTTTTGAGAGAGAGAGCGCATGTACAAGGGAGAGGCAGAGAGAGAGGGAGACACAGAATCTGAAGCAGGCTCCAGGCTCTGAGCTGTCAGCATGGAGCCCGATGCTGGACTCACACCCAGAAACCACCAGTTCATGACCTGAGCCGAAGTCGGACATTACAGCAACTACGGCACCTAGACACCCCAGTACTGATTTCCTTTAAAGATATTTGTTTTGGGGAAACTTTCAGCTGTGCATATAACACTAATTCACTCAAAAATAATGAACAGTTTTTAATTCTTTGGAGAGGAAAATAGAAAAGCAATGTCATTATGACCAAGAAACTCTCTTGCAGGGAGAAAACTCCTACATGAAGTTAACAAACTTTTCTAAGTTTTAAATATCAGAGAAAGTAGTAGAACCTACCACTGATAGACAGAAATGGGTTTAATCTTGACATCACCATTTATTACACTGGAAGCCCACTTAATCTCTCTAAGACTTGAATCATTTAAAAAAATTTTTTTAAATTCTTTTAGAGTTAAAAAAAATTTTTTTTTAATTTTTTTAGAGAAAGAAATAGCATGACCAGGGGAGAGGGGCACAGGGAGAGAGAGACACAGAGAGTCTTAAACAGGCTCCACACTCAGCACAGAGCCCACGTGGGGCTCGATCCCATGACCCTGGGATCATGACCTGAGCTGAAATTAAGAGTGGGATGCTCAACAGACTGAACCACCCAGGCATAGAAGACCCTTTCAAAACGTGACTAATTTACCTCTGTGCTTATTTCCTTGCATACAAATTTTATTATAAAGCTGGCTTAGATGGTTGTCATTTTGACTGGAATCCATGTATCTAAAGATTTGAGGACACACAGAGAGGCACTACAGTCCAGGGAATACAATCATCGGCTTATGAATCTATAGACCTGAGCTTTACTCTGACCTCAAGCGTTCCCTGTCACTTCGAGGAAGTCACTATATTAATGATGAGGAAACTTGGCTTCATGATTTCCAAAGTGATTTCCCTACTCTAAATTTTTATTATGAGTTAAAAAGAGAGGACTCATAAAGGCTGGTGGTCTTATTTATGTGGACAAGATACCCTTGGGCATATCATCACGTGGTTTATGGTGAGCCCGGTCTGCGCAGACTCCCACCTGTGTCTGGCTGTGTGCAGCCAGGGCTGTTTGTGTAGCCAGAGTCCGCTTCGCCTGAGCTTCTCAGCGCCCCTCTGTCTATCAGCTGTGGTGACCCCTCAATCTCTCAACTAGCTCAATCCAGCCCAGTTGGCTTGCTGGTGCAGACAGCCTTGTGGGGTGCTGCTAGCCTTGTCTCCTGACAACTATGGCCGCCTCAGCCTTCCCAGAGAGGAAGGCCAGGATTGCACGTAGCTTCTATCAGAATGTGAATGGAGGTATGAAGAATTTGTGCCTACTCGAAAATTCCAGATTCAGAAGATGAGGCATCCTGCTGTGGGAAGAGGGATCTGGATTTTTCAGTGACTGCTGGGGGGGACTACATTAAGTACTCTGGAAGTACTGGGAAATTCATATGCGTGGAGCATATAATAAACAGCAAGAAACAGGAGATTAGAAGGATCAAGAAGATAAATTCCTTGTCCTTTCTCCCTTCTGACAATTTCTCTGGCAACGTCCCTACTAACCAAGAAATCAATGGTATTTTCTTGTGAAGCTGTGGTCCTCATGCCTGCTGCCTGGGACTGTAACACCCAATAAAGCGGGTGAGCTTTACTTGGGACTCTGTTTTCCAATTTATGCAAGCCACACACAGATGGCAATGCCTAGAATCTTCCTAGGCATTTGCTTCTCATCTACAGAAACATCTGGGAAAAAATGATAGGGCACGTTGAGAAAACTCGGCCATATGACTCAACCTCAAGTGTGAACCAGATACAAATGCCATCAATAGCCAAGGAATTTACAAATGGCTAAGGAAGTTTATAAGGTCACTCTTCTATTTATTCCACATTAATTTGACCCGGATAGTACACTCTTCAGAATGTGTTTATTTTTTGCTATTTCTTTGAGAGGGGGCTAACTTTACAAAGAACATGGAGAAAATGAAGGAGAAATCAAGTGGTAAAAGGAGGATGTCATTTTAGAAAGGGCAAAGAAAACCATTACATAACAGGAAGATATCAATCCTATGCTCAACAATACCTAATTTCTATGGAAGCCCTAATGAAATATATTGTGCATGTACGAAATGATATTCGTTTCAAAAATTTGATTTAAGTTACTGGTTTTTAAAAACAGAAAAGATCCTGAAGCCTATTAATCTGTATTCAGTGGTGTAATAAACCACAGCCACGATTTGTGATGGGCGTAGGAAAGGTGTGCTCTGTCTTCAAAGAAAAACACACTGCATCTCCAATGAGGAGTCTTGTCAGCAGAAACCCTCTAGCTGCCGGCTTCCGTGGAGAATGCCTCAGCTGCAGAGGGCAAAGGTACCCAAGATCATGCCCTGTCTGAGTCGGCACACTTGAACGACTGATGATCTTCATCAGGCTACAAAGGCCTGGCCATTTTTTCCCAATGAGGAACATGTATGATGCAGTATTTCGGCTCACGTAGACCCCTCTTCGTGGCAACCACGGCTACTAATGGCTTCTATTACACCTCACCTTCTCTTTCTTCCCCGTCTAGCACGCTTCTCTTCAAAACAGTAGGTGTTGATGTCAAAACATCCCTTAATAAACATTAAATGGAGCCTATTCTACACATTACTCTTTTCCACATTTATTTCTTGGTGTGAATGTGGATGGGGGAAGGCAGGGGAATATGAAAGTCCTTCCCTTCAGCCTTTAAAATGTATACCTCATCCAGAAGCAGAGGTGATAATAAAATATTTAAGATCTAAAACCTCAGATGCCAATCCAAATAGGTAACTCTTAAAGACCTTTACTGTGCATTAACCTTTTATTTGCTGGTATTTCTGAACCTCAGAAGTAGAATAATCAATATGGAAGGATTTTAATATTTTATCAACTGATACGGACATGCTAGGTCATCCTGCCTAAATAACTGTCTTCCACTAAGTGAAGTGAGAACATTATTGCAGGTAGCTCCTAAAAGGGAGACATATTTAGGGCCGAAACATGGTGGCCTCATAAGTTTCAGATTTCTGCCAGAGAAGAAGGCAAGTAAAGAAAGATGTGTTTTCCAGAAGAGCAGAACTCACCATCTGATGGTAGCCATCTAACTGACCCTAGGGCCCCTGGTACTCTTTCTCTAACTGTTGAAAATACTTGTAGTTCTGCTCTGAGAAAGGCCACTCTACCTGCTGCACAGCAAAGCAGGGGGAGGAAAGAGACTTCCCACAGAAGAGCTCAAAGGAAAACGGCTTGACTAAGTAGTGAACATTCCTGCTGAGAAACTGCCTTTCAAGTGACCTACCCTCTCCTTCTTCTGGCTCTCTGGAAGCTGAATCAACACCCAACTACAGAGAGAGAGAGAGAGATACACAGAGAGACACACAGAGAGAATAGCCCTTTCTCTGGGACTTAAAGCATAGACCAGAGAGCCACACAGTCTCTGACAGAGGGAATCTGAATCCTCAATATTAGGTTTCTTAGACCTTCTTTTCTAAACTGGTAGCTGGTGCAGTAAAAATCCTAAGGGTGAGGATAGCATTCTGTTGATAGAAAGCAAGAGACTATTCAAAGGAATGTGAGGAAATGTGCCCCTGTAAATGAGAAATTAGATTTACTTTAATAGCAGAAAATGCAAAAAGAGCTTAATTCATATTATTAACAATATTTGGGAACACATTACATGGATTAATTGTTTATTTTTTATTATTTTTTTAACGTTTATTCATTTTCAAGACTGAGAGAACAGAGCGTGAACTGGGGATGTGTGCAGAGAGAGAGGGAGATAGAATCCAAAACAGGCTCCAGGCTCTGAGCTGTCAGCACAGAGCCCAGTGTGGGGCTCGAACACACTGATCATGAGATCATGACCTGAGCCAAAGCTGGGCACTCAACCAACTGAGTCACCCGGGCGCCCCAACATTGATTAACTGTTTGGATGAAATAAGAAAAACTACTTTAGGTTTATAAACACAATTGCTGAATATAAAATATTTTTTAGGTGTATTATTGTAATTGAGTAGGATAATGTCATCATTCTTAGGAGATGAATGTTAACATTTCCTGAGTTAAAGTGTCACAACTAAACACTAAACAAAATGTAAAAGGATAAGAGTGAAGAGAGACCAAGAAAGTGACAGAAAGAGAGCAACTTGGTCAAAATATAATAAAAACAATTTATCCTTTAAACTTTTCCCTGTTTTAAAATATTCGAATTAAAAGAGAAAAGCACAATAATAAAGGCAGCAAAAGTTAAGGACGCATTTGTAATAAATAAATTGACCAGGGACACTGGGGTAGCTCAGTCGGTTGAGCACTGACTTCAACTCAGGTCACTATCTCATGGTTCATGGGTTTGAGCCCTGCGTCGGGCTCTGTGTTGACAGCTCGGAGCCTGGAGCCTGCTTCAGATTCTGTGTCTCCCTCTCTCTCTGCCCCTCCCCCACTCATGCTCTGTCTCTGTCTCTCAAAAATGAATAAACATTAAAAATTTTTTTGATAAGTCATAAATTAATTGACCAGTGAACTGTGCATTTTCATGGGATAAATATCATATATAGTATATTTTTATTCTGAAGTTAGTGTGATCCTAAATATCTTTAGAAAGTGAGTCAAAGAAAAGCAACAGTTTGGTGACCCACTCTAAAAAGAACAGTTATTTCTACTGTTAAACAAATGGATTTAAATAGATTGAGATTCTAATCTTAGCATATGTCTTCTAAGCCCACCAACTACGTGCCCATATGTGGGGTTAAAATATAGTTTGTCGAGAACAGAAAACCCAGATATGAACCCACAATTATTGATCAGTTACTCTTCGACACAGCAGCAAAGAATGTCCAATGGGAAAAAGAAGGTCTCTTCAACAAACAGTGTTGGGGAAACTGGAGGGTACATGCAGAAGAATGAAAGTAGACCATTTTCTTACACCATGCCCAAAACTACTCAAAATGGATGAAAGGCCTAAATGTGAGACATAAAACCATAAAATCCTAGAATACAGCACAGGCAGTAATGTCTCTGACATCAGCCATGCCAACTTCCTTCTAGATATGTCTCTTAAGGAAAGGAAAACAAAAGCAAAAATAAACAATTGAGACTATATCAAAATAAAAGACCTGCTACACAAGGAAGGAAACAATCAACAAAACTAAAAGGCAGCCTACGGAATGGGAGAAGTTATTCGCAAATGACCTATCTGATAAAGGCTTAGAATCCAAAATATATAAAGAACTCATCAAACTCAACACCCAAAAAATGAATAATCCAACGAAAAATGGGCAGGAGACATGAACAGACATTTCCCCAAAGAAGACATGCAGGTGGCCAACAGACACATGAAAGGATGCTCAACATCACTCATCATCAGGGAAATACAAACCAGAACTACAGGGAGGTATCACTTCACACCTGTCAGCATGGTCAAAATCAACAACACAGGAAACAACAGGTGCTGGTGAGGATATGGAGAAAACTCTTTTATACTGTTGGTGGGAATGCAAACTGGTGCAGCCACTCTGGAAAACATTATGAAGTTTCCTCAAAATGTTAAAAATAGAACTGGCCTATAATCCAGCAATCGCACTCCTAGGTATTTACCCGAAGAATACAAAAATGCCAGTTCAATGGAGATACGCACCCCGATGGCTATAGCGGCATTAGCTATAAGAGCCAAATTATGGAAACGGTCCCAGTGCCCATCAGCTGATGATTGGAGAAAGATGTGGTGTATATACGCATGTTTAAAACCGGACTATTATTAGGGGATTCCTCTTTTGTAATGACCTAATCCTACTACTTACTACTGTCCTGATAAGAATGACCTTATCCGGAGCATGTCTTCAAGGACCTTGAACTATGTAACCATTAAAGAAATGATGTAATCACCCATGGTATATAAGACCCTGCCTATCTTAATAAAGTGTGGCTTTTACCAACCACCATCCACGCTGTCTGTCTCATCTGTCTTGTCTGTCTTGTTCGTCTTGTCCGTCTTGTCCATCTTCTTTTCTAGAGATATTTTCGCCGACACCAATATTACTCAGCTATAAGAAAGAACAAAATCTTGGCATTTGTAATGAAATGAATGGAGCTAGAGAGTATTACGCTGAGCAAAATAAACAGGTCAGAGAAAGGCAAGTACCATATGATTTCGCTCATATGTGGAATTTCAGGAAAAAATAAACAAAGGGCAGAAAGAGAGAGAGAGAGAAACAGGCAAACCAAAAAACAGACTTTTAACTATAGAGAACAAACTGACAGCTACCAGAGGGGAGGGAGGAAGGGGGAAATAAGGCGACGGGTGAAATAGGTGATGGGGATTTAGAAGTGCGCCTGCTGTGACGGGCCCTACGTATTGTATGGAAGCGGTGAATCCCATGAAACTAATATAACACTGCATGTTAACTAAGTGGAATGTAAATGAAAACTTTAAAATTTTGTTTGAATAGAAAGTTGATTTGCCTTCAAATTGCAATAATCAAATATCATTCTTCCTCTTATTCTTATGAATTATAAATAATCATTATTTTTTTGGAATATGAGGCTAATGGAACTCTTAACTAAAACAAAAATGATTTAGGCATTTTGGCTACATTGCTGAGGTATGTGAGGTACTGTTTTTTTCCCTTGGAGAATACGGAGGATCTAATTCCTAGCTACAGTGGAAAACTTCAAATGTGAAATAATTTGTTTGGCAACATTAATGACACTACAAAAACAGTAAGTTTGCCATTCCTTTGATAGAAATCAAAATGGTAATTTCTCTTGTAGATGCAAATGGTACAGGAAGAGATAACAAATTGTACATAACTTTTTAATTATACAGTATGAAGTAACTGATCAGATCCTTTCCAAATGTAAATCTTTAGTAACGATGAGAAGGCAAACAAAAGACAAGCCTCATAAAATATTCAAAGAAGAAAATATTTTGTCTCTATATCAAGAAGACTTTTAGATTGTATTCAGTGTACCTTCATGAGCATTACTTAGAGAACAATTACATTATGATTTATCACTTAACATTTCTGAGTTTTGAAAACATATCCTTTTTTAATTTTTTTAAATTTTTTTATTTTTAGAGAGAAAGATGGACAGAGTATGAGCAGAGAAGGGGCAGAGAGAGAGGGAGGCACAGAATCCAAAGCAGGCCCCAGGTTCTGAGCTGTCAGCACAGAGCCCGATGTGGGGCTTGAACTCGTGAACTGAGAGATCATGACTGGAGCCGAAGTGGGACACTTAACTGACTGATCCACCCAGGTGCCCCTGAAAATGTACCCTTTCTATGTAATTAAATCTATTTAAATTTTACAATGTTTTAAACATATTTAAAAATCAAAAACTGCCATCACATTTAATAAACGTTAACACTGTAACATATTTGTTTCAGATCATCTAATTAAAAATCTCATTCATTATGTAATTCTAATTACATATGTACCCTTATGGATGTAACTCCCCCACCCTTCCCTTTGCGGAGGTAAAAAACTTTGCTTATGCTGCCAATTCCTCTTTCCATCCTGTTTTTATACATTTTCTACACCTCTGTGTTTTCATCAATACATAATTTGATCTTTGTAGCATTTCCCATAACAGATGGTTTTCTTTTTTCCTCACTCAACAGTTTTGTTTAATGTTTTTTTATTTTTGAGCAATAGAGAATGAGAGCATGGGAAGGGCAGAGAGAGTAGGAGACAAGAATCTGAAGCGGGCTCCAGGCTCTGAGCTGTCAGCACAGAGCCCGACGTGGAGCTCAGACCCCAAACCTCAAGATCATGACCTGAGCAGAAGTCAGTTGTTCAACTGACTGAGCCACCCAGGAGCCCCCTCAACACTACTTTTAAGGTGCATCTATGTGTACTGGTATAATACCTTTCTACTACTTGAATCTACCTTAGATTTTTCAATCCATTAGTTTATTATCAAAAAGATAAACTTTAATATATTGCTGTTATACAGAAATCTTCAGTAAACTTCCTTGTACCCATCCCTCAAGCACATGTTAGATTCCCTCTAGTCTCTACTGAGATGAATCTATCTCGAGTTAGAAATTATGGGCTGTAGAATGTATGCGTTTATCTCTGATTTTACTAAATATTCCCACTTTTGTTAGGCAAAGTAGAACCAATTTACTGCCACCAGAAATATATGAGGTGTCCCATATCCCCCAAAACACTTAGAAGTGTCACATTTCAAAATGTGTACTAAGATACTAAAAATGATACAACAATGTGATGACAAAGGGCGTTTTGTAATCTTTTACATTCGCAGCTCCATTTTTGTGAAAGAGGGCATTTGCATAAGTTTATTAGCTTTTATCTGTTTATATCCTTTGATAATTTTACCAACTACAATGTCTTAATGATCTGTACCATTTCTTTGTATATTCTAGATCCTAAACCTCTGAAGTATTGAGTAGCAAAGAACCGCTGGTTTAATTTGTCATTTAACTTTGTCTTGTAGTATCTTTTTGTGTGTAAAAGTCTGTGAACTGTATTACGATCAAATCTATCCATTTTTTTCCCTTTTATCCTTCGTAAGAAATCCTTACCAATCTTAAGCCTATAAACTTAACGTTCCTTCATTTTCTTCTAAGGGCCTAATAATTTTACTTGGCACCCTCAACTCTTTAACCCATTTCAGATTCTTTTTTTCTCAATCAGTGCAACAAACATCTAGTATTTTCCCCCTACGAATGGTTGCTTTTCCCATAAGCACTCACTCAATGGATCACACCTTTTCCTCCAGATGTTTCTGTCCTACAATCCCCCACGGTAACTGGGACTCTCTCTGTATCCTCTTCTGCCTATTGACCTAACTAAGGTTTTTTCCAGAACTTGTAACAAACTTTTAATAACTACAATTCCTTAATAAATTCCCTACTTTTATTCTTCTTTAAAGTTACCTTAAATGCTCTTAGTCCTTTAATCTAACTTAAGAATTTAGAATAAGTTTGTCAATTTTTTTAAGTTTATTTAGTTTGCTAGAGAGAGAGAGAAAAAGGGAGAGTGAGAGTGAGATGAACAGGGAGGAGCAAAGAAAGAATTCCAAGCAGGCTCTGCACTGCTAGCTCCGAGCCTGACACAGGGCTTGAACTCATGACCCGTGAGATCATGATGTGAACTGAAAGCAAGAGTCAGGACGCTTAACCGACTGAGCCACCCTTGTGCCCCAAGCTTGTCAAATTTTAGATTCAACTTAGAAGTTCTCGAATTTTGACCAAGGAATTCACAAAATAATAAATCACAAATGGCCAGTATCCATTTTAAAAGTTATCCTAAAAGATTCTCAAACCAAGGTGTGAGAAATTTCCATCTTCACGGGCACTAGAAGAGCCTCCTTGAACCTGAAATCTTTGCTCCGTGTGGGTGACTTGGCCTCAGGACATGAGGATATTTCTGGTTTCATTCATAGAATTACCACAGAAAAAGATTTTATTTCTAGTAAACAAACTTCTTCCAACCTACGCAGTAGTGATACCTTGGTTTTCATCTTCAATTATGTGTATCTGCAATATTTTCCTGCTGAGAAAACGTGTGTCCAATGACCAAAAAGCCTGTTTTATACATAAAGTAGTAAATCTTTTTTTTCAAAGCAAATGAATCATATGTATTTAAAACCCACCCAGTACAAAAACCAAACAGTGTAGAATGTTTTGCCTGCATTTTTGTTTAACACTAGTTTTTATATTAAGTTTTGTTTATATATATTTTTTTACTTTTGTAAGTTGATATTTGTTAATTCATACTGGGAACTATCATTTAAATTTTTTTTACATTTATTTCTTACTGAGAAACAGAGAGAGACAGAGTGTGAACAGGGGAAGAACAGTGAGAAGGGGAGACACAGAATGGGAAGCAGGCTCCAGGCTCTGAGTGGTCAGCACAGAGCCCGACGCGGGGCTCGAACCCACGAACGTGAGATCATGACCTGAGCCGAAGTTGGAGGCTTAACCAACTGAGCCACCCAGGTGCCCCAGGATCTTACTTTTAAAAATCTATCAAAAGCTGGGGTGCCTCAGTTGGCTCAGTGGTTAAGTGTCCAACTTTGGCTCCAGTCATGATCTCATGGTTCATAGGTTTGAGCCCCATGTTGGGCTCTGTGCTGACAGCTCAGAGCCTGGAGCTGCTTCAGATTCTGTGTCTCCCTCTCTCTGCCCCTCCCCTGCTTGTACTCAGTCTTTCTGTCTCTCTCAAAAATAAACATAAACAAAGAAAAATATATCAAAAGCACTGTTATGCCATAGCCATTGCTATGAGCCTAAGAGCATTGCCTAAGAGCAGTGCTGGGGAATCTCATTCTGGACTTTAACTGAAAATTAAACTTTTGAATACAGTGAGGGGATACGTAAGAGGAAGATTTTTCTAACGTATATGCCACTGTACATTTGCCTTTGCAAAATAAAGGTACTTGTGTGCTGGTGGTTTTCAGAACAGATACAGTGGATTTACTAGCAATTTCTGCCAGCTTTATCTCTGATCCTCCCCGAGGGGATTTCTGCAAAATGAAGCAAATCTGTATACAAAACATGAGTGTATATCAAAATTAATTAATGAAGCATACCACAGACATAGCCTCTAGATATGAACTACGGAGAAAACTGAAAGGTTTATTTTATAAGACAAGCATTCCTGACAAATGAATCATACAGGTTCCGCTTATACAATACCTGTGATGAAATACCGACTTGAGTTTAATCAAGTATTATTGAACTGTTTCTACGTATGATGTTCTCTACTAACAGCCACAGGTATAAATACAAATGGTGTGTGTGTGTGTGTGTGTGTGTGTCTGTATTTGTATCACAACTTATTTCAGAAAGCATGTGTACATCATGCATGTCAAGAATTTATAAAATACACAAAAATGCCACAATAAATTAAACAGGCAAATAAAAAGGCCAACTGAGAATATTAAGTGTCACCATGAATAAGGCTACTAAGACTGGTTAGTTATGCCTTTAAGTTCTCTTCACTACCGTAGGTAGGTCACTAAACGGCAAGAAGTCAAACGCATTCATTTGAAACTAACTGATTATTTCATTAGGTTGAATTTCTAGAAGAGGAATGACTGAGGAAAGGATATGTTCATTCTAAAGGCTTTGACTCAGGGTGCCAGGTTGCCCTCTGCAAACGTTATTCAATTTATAATCCTCCCATCATTGTGTAACAGTGTGCTGTTTTCCATATGTCAACTAGTTCTGCATACTGTCATTCCTTTAATAATTACTTTTCTAATTAAATATCCCACTTTTATGTTCGGTCCCATGGTTCTCAAGGCGGTTCAAAATCAAGACGGAATGTTATATTTAATATGTTGTGGGGCGCCAGGGTGGCTCTGTTGGTTAAGCATCCAACTTTGGCTCAGATCATGATCTCACCTCTTGTGAGTCTGAGCCCCATGTTGACCTCTGTGCTGACAGCTCAGAGTTTGGAACTTTCTTTGGATTCTGTGTCTCCTTCTTTCTCTGCCCCTCTTCTGCTCTCTCTCTCTCTCTCTTTCCCTCCATCTCTTTCTCAGAAGTAAACATTAAAGAAATTTAAAAAGTCTATACACCCATGTTCAGAATAATGTCTTTTTAAAAAGCATAAGATAGAGGTGCCTGCTTGGCTCAGTCAGTTAAGCATCTGACTCTTGATTTTGAGTCAGGTCATGATCTCACTGTGTCAGATGGAGCCCGGCCGCTTAAGATGATCTTTCCCCTGGGACACCTGGGTGACTCAGCCAGTTAAGCGTCCAACTTTAGCTCAGGTCATACTCTCATGGTTTGTGGTTTCAAGCCCTACATAGAACTCTGTGCTAACAGCTCAGAGCCAGGAACTTGCTACCAATTCTTTGGATCCTTCTCTCTCTCTCTCTCTCTCTCTCTCTCTCTCTCTCTCTCTCTCTCTCTCTGCCTCCCTCCAGCTCATGCTCTGTCTCTTTCTCTCAAAAATAAACAAACGTTAATATTTTGTGACTTGCCTCTTGGAAACCATTTTTTCCCCTTTAAGTGAGTAATATGTCATTTTCTTAGCAATGTGTGGGGAGGTTCCTTAAATAAACAATAAGATTGGGGGCGCCTTGGTAGCTCAGTTAGTTAAGCGGCTGGTTTCAGCTAAGGTCATGATCTCATGGTTCATGGGTTCAAGTCCCGCATCAGGCTCTGTGCTGACAGCTCAGAGCCTGGAGCCTGCTTCGGATTCTGTGTCTCCCTCTCTCTCTGATCCTCCCCTGCTCGCACTGTCTTTCTCTGTCTCTCAAAACTAAATAAAAAAAATAATAACAATAACGTTGTTATATAATATATAAGGACATTTAACCTATATTCTGTCACATGTGTTAAGAATGCTTTTTCTCAGGGCACCTGGGTGGCTCAATCAGGTAAGCATACAACTTTAGCTCAGGTAATGATCTCACGGTTCAAAGTTTCAAGCCCCGTGTCGGGCTCTGTGCAGACAGCTCAGAGCCTGGAGCCTGCTTCAGATTCTGTGTCTTCCTTTCTCTCTGTCCCTTCCTCTCTCATGTGCTGTCTCTCTCTCTTAAATATAAACTTTAAAAAAATTTAAAAAATACTTTTTCTCTTCTGTTTTGAACTTGTTTTTCCAACAGATTTTTATATTTTTTTTTATAATAGTGTTTTTATATTTTCTTTGGTTTAATTCACTAATCATTGCTCCTATTGTTCATGGCCTCTTGTGAAATTATATGAGTTGTATCCAGACCAAGAATAGATAAATACGTATGTATATTTTCTTCTAGTAATTATATATATAATATATGTACACATATATGTAACTATAGTTTTATAATGTTATGTGATCATACATTTAAATTGCATATACATTCATGTAAAATTTAGTTTGGTATAAAATATAATCTGAGAATCTTACATTGTTTATATTTCCACATAATTAGGCTATTGTACTAATGCCCATCATTAAATAATCATTCATTTCTTCACTGAGATGAAATACTAAATGTGCAATTCTGTTTTGAACTGTTTATCCTGTTTAATAACATCATAATGAATCTGGAATTTCTATTTTAATTTTTAGAGAGAGAGAAATTTTCGAAACTTGTATTATGTTTGTTTTGATAATATTTTCTCTTTCAGTGTTTTGAACTGGTTAGTGGAGAGTTATCTGGATACGAGGCATTAAGCAGTAAAGAAGACAGCTACACACAATGAGGCTACATTTTAGGATACAAAGTCATCACTGAACAACCAATTACCCAACTATTTAAGTGAAAACTCAACTTACTTATGGAGCAAAGAGCTGCCCAAATGATCTAGACGAGGTGAATGTGAGAAAGCTTCTCTGGGAAAAAGATTCTCAAGACAAATTCTAAAGGATAAGAAGGAATTCGTGATGAAAGAAAGAGTAGCAGTGAATTTTTCAAGCAAAGGTGACAGCAGGCAGGTGCAAATGTCACAGGATGATGAAAGGAGGATGGTGCATTTGAGGAACGGAAAGACGGGGTGGCTGCAGAAGAGAAGCCAAGGGCACAGGAGCTCGAGTTGAGAACGGTGTGCAGAGACCACGTCACTCAGATCTTAACGGGTCATGTGAGGAATTTTAATTATTCTTCTGAATAACAGTGACAAACTGCTGAGTGGGCTTAAGCAAGAGATGTGTTATGGAATCAGTCAGATGTCAATATGAAAAAAAGAATCAGGAAGGAACTGGTGCAGATACACTATAACTGGTTAAGGGTCATGGCCATGGGTAGACAAGACGATGGCTTGCCTCCCTCTCTCTTTTTATCTTATTTTTCCCTTCCTTCCCCTGTGTTCATCTGTTTTGTTTCTTTAATTCCGTATGTGAGTGAAATCACATGTAAGTCATGAATCACTGGGTTCTGCTCCCAAAACCAGTATTACATTGCATGTTAACTAACTTGAATATAAGGAAATAAAAATAAATATAAGGGGGGGGCTCAGTCAATTGAGCACCCGACTTTGGCTCAGGTCATGATTGCAATGTTTATGAGTTCGAGCCCCATATCGGGCTTGCTGCTGTAACATAGAGCTTGCTTCAGATCCTCTGTCCCCCTCCCCAGCTTGCATTCTCCCCAAAATTAATAAATATTTAATTAATAAATATTTAAATAAATAAATGCAAAAAATAAAGGGGTGTGTGTGTGTATCTATCTATCTATCTATCTATCTATATATATATATAGAGAGAGAGAGAGAGAGAGAGAGAGAAATGAAGGTGACTTAAATGAGGGTCATGGGAGTAAGGAGAGAATGTATATGACAGTGACCCTTATGAGGGAGAATTATAAAGGATTTATTTGGGGAAACTGGATGGCTCAATCTGTTTAGCTTCAGACTTGGTTTCAGCTCCGGTCATGATCTCATGGTTTGTGAGGTCGAGCCCCAGGTCAGACTTTCCATTGACAGTACGAAGCCTGCCTGGGTTTCTGTTTCTCTCTCTCTCTGTCCTTCCATCGCTTGTTCTCTCTCTCTCTCTCAAAATAAATAAATAAATTTTATCAAAAAATATTTATTCATTCAGTGTACAAAGAGAGCAAGAGAGCTACATACCAGACAGGCCTTTTAGGCTTGGGGACTGTGAGACAAGGTAGATTCTGGTGACTTTCTCTAAATGAAGGAAGAGAACCATGGTTTAGGGATAACTTACTCTCTATGAAAATCAAAAGAATATCATAATCTAGGACTACAAGGTAGGGTTTCAAGAAGAAATAGGATATGTATTAGGGGATCATCAGTGTCAATTAAACCAAGTGATGGGTGGGAGAGCTTATCTCGAGGACAGGTGCCCAGAAAAGGACTAAACTCAAGACTTAAGGAAATGCAATACTTGAAGGTTAGGTGTACAAAGATAACGGCAAAGCAATCTAATGTACAATGACCAGAGACATGGGAGATAAACCAAGAGAATGCAAGAGCGACAAGAGGAACCAGAACAAAAACAATTAACTACTGCTAACTGAGCAATCTAGAAAAATGAGAGGAAAGCATAATTGCTGAAAATCAGCAACATTTAGCAGTGAGTAACTCAAAGTTTAAAAAATTTACAGACCCCTAAGAAATAATTTTATTTACTTCCATGCCAAAAAAACCTAAGATTGCAAAGCTGAAAGAAATAAGCAATTTTCTAGAAAAGATATAATTTACCTAGCCTAACTTTTGACGAGAACAGCATTTAAAAAGACCAATTTCTAGGGGCACCTGGGTAGCTCAGTTGGTTGAGCATCCACCTTTGGCTATGATCTCATGGTCCGTGAGTTCAAGCCCCGCATCAGGCTCTTGACTGACAGCTCTGAGCCTGGAGCCTGCTTTTAGATTTTGTCTCCCTCTCTCTCTGCACCTCTTCCACTCAGACTTTGTCTCTGTCTCTGTCTCTCTCTCAAAAATAAAATAAACATAAAAATGTTTTTAAAAGACCAATTTCTATAAAATTAATAAAAAACTATGGCAATCATGTATTACTCTAAGATTATTTTCCACATGAAACTTCTATAAAATCAAAAGAGCTGATAATTCCAAGGGTATTTAAACTGATACAGAGCAAAAAACAAAAAAGAAAACATCAAAGTTCTATGAAAATAAGAACACTGGCACCAACACTTGTAATAAATTGAACAAGAAATAAATATCAGATGTGAATAAAATTAAAATTTTCACATAAAATATTACCGAAGTCCAGAAAAATATAATTGTCATGATCGTTACTCATGTAATGCAAAGACGGCTCAATATTAGGAAAAATCTATTATCTAAGTTTGTAATATTAAAATATTTAGTGATAACAATAATCATTACCATAGGGCACCTGGGTGGCTCAGTCGGTTGAGCTGCCAACTTTGACTCAGGTCATGATCTCACAGCTCCTGAATTCAAGCCCTATGTCAGGCTCTGTGGGCCTGGAGCCTACTTAGGATTCTGTGCTTCAATCTCTCTCTTCCCCTCCCCCACTCACAGTCTGTCTGTCTCTCTCTCTCAAAAATAAACATTAAATTTTTTAAATTAATTCCCATAGATGATAAAAAGGGATTCTGCAAAACTAAGTATCCTCCTTGACAGGGTGTAAGTAATAAACTAGGTATAGTTTATTATGTATGTTCTTAATCAAATGAAAAGTATTTCTAATTCCATCTAAAGCTATCTAAGCAAAACCCAGAAGCATGCCAGAAACCAGAGATTCTTTTAAAGTCAAGAACAAAAAAAGCAAGTCCACCATCATTACTATTATTTAACAATCTTAATGCCAACACAACCATAGAGTCAAGAAAAAAATCAAAGTTATAAACTTCAAAAGTAGGACTTAAAGCCATCCCTTATTTGCAAATGATGTACCTAGAGAATAGTACATGCTGGTGAGATGCCACTGTAATTAACAAATATCACTACAATCAATAAGAGAGCTCAGCAAACAAGTAGGATTAAACAATATAATTAAGGGAAATGCTTTCATAAACATAAACAATTCATTGAAGGTTAAAATGAAAGGAAGGATAATATTTCTTTTCTGTGTGTGTATTTATTTTTGAAAGAGAGAGAAGCAGACTACAAGCAAAGGAGGGACAGAGAGAGAGGAAGAGATGGGATCAGAAGCAGCTCCAGGCTCTGAGCTGTTAGCACCAAGCCTGACGTGGGGCTTAAACCCACAAACCTTGAGATCATGACCTGAGTCGAGGTCGAAGCTTAACTGACTGAGACACTCAGACACCCCAATATTTCGAGTAGCAAAGTACTAAAAACTTGCTAATAAGCTTAACAAGATTAGGAAGACATCTTTGTATACTTCTGATCAAGAAGACTTAAAGCTATCTTACTGTGTTTGACAAGGAGATTTAGCACCATAAAGTTATCAATTTTCCCTAAGTCAACTTACAAATTTAATATGATCCTCACAAAATCAACTATTTCTTTTTTTTTAATTTAGTTTATTTATTTTGAGAGACAGAGAGAGTAGGTAGGGGCAGAGAGAGAGGGAGAGAGAGAATCTCAAGTAGGCTCTGGGCTGACAGTGCAGGCAAGGCTCAACCCATGAACCCTGAGGTCATGACCTGAGCCAAAAATTAAGAGACAGACACCTACCAATTGAGCCACCCAGGTGCCCCCAAATCAACTATTTCTTACAATAAACTGCTGACTCAAATTCATGTACGGAAATTTTTTAAGTTAAAAAATATACCTTTACATCTATGACAAAAAAGCAACAGTGGGTCATTAGCCCTTGTACATAATAAAAACATAAGCTTCAGGAATTAAAACAGTATAGTATTGGACATGAATCAACAGGCCAAAAGAAAAGTATACAAATGTCAAAAACAGATCTCAAACATAAAAATTAGTATTTGATAAACTTATGTCCTACCAGGAGAGAGAGAAATGCCTATTAAATAAAGGATTTGGTTACAAAAATAAGGTCAGAGCCATACCAAATTCCAAATGGTTCCAAGATTTACATGTAAAGAAATGAGTTCATAAAGCTACGAGAAGAAGAAACAATGAAAACTGTTCTATAATCCCAATGTGGAAAGTCTTTCTAGGACTCATAATTCAGATTCTACAAACAACAGAATATCTTTACACGACAAAAACTGAACATCAGAGGATAAATAAATCATAAACTGGGAAAAACACTCACAAGTTACATTGCACCTTATGTGCCTAATACATAAAGAATGAAAAAAAAAGAATTCAAAAAATTGTTAAAGAAAGAGAAAGAGAAAAATGAGCAAAGGTACAAACAGAGTTTTTATGAGAAAACTAAAAATCTACAAATGGCTCATTTTAAAACTTATGAAAACACAGATTTCACTTACAATAAAAGGAAGGCAAATTATAGGTAAACTAAGAGTGCTCATTTAGACAGCACAGAGACCAAGAACGGAAGTGATAGAGAAAATTAGCATAAGCACTATGCAAATATGACATGCATATTCATGCGGCATTCCATTTTCAAAAAGCAAAACCCTCTTTAAGCACTAACTTGACAAAAATCTGTTTTAAAACATAATTGGCAAGTTTGTGGAAAACAGCACTGTCATTCGTTGCTGGTCAAAGTCTAAGTTGGCATAATCCGTATGGAGCACAGTGTTGATGTGTTTATCAAAATTATAAGGTATATACCCTATGAACAAGCAATTCTACTTCCAGAAATATATCTTTTATGTAAGTTCACGTACACAGAAAATGATGTAAGTACAAGGTTATGCAATGTAGCACAGATCGTAACAACGAAGTTCAGAAACAAATTATCTGCTGATTAGTGACTTTTTAATATATTACGGTAGAGCCACACAAGGCAATAAGATACACTGCACGTGTTGAGCTGAAGAGATATGTGAGATAAATTTTTTAAGTAAAAACACAAATATGGAAGAAAGTGGTATCATGGGTGTGAAGCACAGGAAAAAAATTCATGCGTATTTGCTTTGGCATACAAAAAACCTACGAGGAAAGACACAAGAATCTAACACAATAATATGTGTTTATGGGAACCGGGCAAATGAGAAATAAGGTAGGAAGAAGACTGCACCGTGCAGTTTTTATACTGTTTGATGTTTAGAACACGTGCGTGTTATTTTAAAAGTAATGCATTTATAGAAGACTGTTAGGGAATGAAGAGAAAACGACTCTTGTCCTGGGTGAGGAGAACACTCACTGGCAATAGTCATGACAGTCACTGCAGACACAGACGTGCAACAGTTTATGTATCAAAGGAAGCTCATGATTCTGTAGACGTTCTGATCTGGCGAAGACTGATGGATCTGTTACTGTGTAATTATCAGGAAAATATTTAAAAGGCTTGATAAGAAAGACTCTTGCTGGACCATAATATTACCCATTACAACTGAAATTAACAAGAGGTTCATTATTCAACATGTCTTCCTGAAAATGACAGAAAATGGTATTGTAGTGCATGTATCCACTTTAGTTGAGAACTGTGTATAAAGGACCCTGTTAGATTGTGAAGCCCATTCAATGATGGGCTCCGCTTTCAATTAGCTTATATTTTTCAAGGGTAAAAATGTCATGTATAAATACATATAACTACAAAATGAGATACAAAGTATAAAAGGTTATGAGTGAAATAAAATAGTGCGAGTTTGAGAAGAGTTGAAGATGACCACCAGCTAGAGAATAGGAAGAGGAAGATAGAGGGAAATCTGGTATTTAAATGAAGTAGAAAATTGTTAATTTCAGCCATTCTGACAGGTGTGAAATGGTATTTCATTGTGATTTTGATTTGTATTTCTCTGATGATGAGTGATGTTGAGCATCTTTTCATGTGTCTGTTGACCATCTAGATGCTTTCTTGGAAAAGTGTCTTCTGCCCATTTATTCACTGCATTATTTGTTTTTCCGGTGTTGGATTTGGTAAATTCCTTATAAATTTTGGAATTGTGATGCCTCTAGCTATGGTTTCTCTTTCAGGAATGCTTTGGCTATTTGTGGTCTTCTGTGGTTCTATACAAATTTTTCTAGCTCTGTGAAGAATGTTGGTGTTATTTTGATAGGGATTTCATTGAATGTGTAGATTGTTTTGGGTAATATAGACATTTGAAGAATATTTGTTCTTCTGATCCATGGGCATGGGATGTTTTTCCATTTCATTCTGTCTTCTTCAATTTCTTTCATAAGCTTTCTATAGTTTTCAGCATAAAGATCTTTAACCTCTTCGGTTAGCTTTATTCAAAGGTATCTTAACAACTCAGAAAACAGATATTGGCAAAGATGTGGAGAAAGGGGGACCCTTTTGCACTGTTGGTGGGAGTGTGAATGAGTGCAGCCACTCTGGGAAACAGTGTGGATGTTCCTTAAAAAAATAGAACTACCCTATGACCCAGCAATTGCACCATGAGGTACTTATCCAAAGGATACAAAAATGCTGATTCAAAGGAACATATGCACCCCAATATTTTTAGCATTGTTGACTATCAACTACAGCCAATCAACAATATCTATCAACAACAAATTATTTACAATCAACACTATCAACAACACCCAACTTATAGAAAGAGCCCAAATCAACTAATGGATGAATAAAGAAGATGTGGCATATATAAAAAAAAAATGAAATCTTTCCATTTGCAACACTGTGGACGGGACTAGAGCATATTATGTTCAGTGAAATAAGTCAGAGAAAGACAAATATCATGATTTTACCCATATCTGGAATTTAAGGTACAAAACAGATGAACATAAAGGAAGAGGAGAAAATTTAAGATAAAAGCAGAGAGGGAGTCAAACCATAAGAGACTCTTCAAGACCGAGAACAAACTGAGGGTTGCTCAAGGGGAGGTGGGTGGGGTGATGAGATAAATGGGGGATGGCATTAAGAAGGGCACTTGGGATGAGCACCGGGTGTCATATGTAATCAATGAATCGCTGGCTTCTACTCCTGAAACCAACACTACACGGTATATTAACTAATTAGAATTTAAATAATTTTTAAAGTAAAATAAATAAAATAAAAATACAGCAGACTACAGGACCCACAAAGCCAAAACTATTTACTATGTTTAGCCCTTTAGAGAAAAGTTTACTGAACCCTGCATCAGTCCATTATGACCTCAAACTTTTTTTCAGAAGTGTCCTGACCCAGTCTGTATTTTGTGATAAAAACTGACATTCAGAAATTTCAAACCAGCAAGTGACTTATGGAACCAGAAAATTATTTGTCTTATGAAAGGATTCATCACAGAATTTATACAAATATGTTCTAGTTCATTTGAAAAAAAGAAGTAAAAAGGCCACACGATCTGTGAGTGGAATAGTATTTCAGGTAAATAGTAAAACATAAAGACAAGAAAAGTAAAAGAGGACAGGGAGAGGGAAGAACTTATAGTTTTACAGGTTTATGAATAGTTTATTTGATGATATACCCAATAAGGGTGAGTATCCAAAATATATATAGAACTTACATAACTCAACACCAAATCCCCCAGAAAACTCCGGTTAAAAAATGGGCAGAAGATACAAACAGACATTTCTCCAAAGACACCCAGATGGCCAACAGACAGATGAAAAAATGCCCAACAATAGGAAAAGTCAAATCAAAATCACCATACCACCTCACACCTGTCGGAATGGCTACAATAAAAAATATAAGAAACAATAATTGCGGATGAGGATATGGAGAAACAGGAATCTCATGCACTGTTGGTAGCAAGGCAAAATGATGTAGCTGCTGTGGAAAATCCTATGGAGGTTCC
Source organism: Helogale parvula (assembly GCA_004023845.1). Classification (NCBI taxonomy): domain Eukaryota; kingdom Metazoa; phylum Chordata; class Mammalia; order Carnivora; family Herpestidae; genus Helogale; species Helogale parvula. The sequence goes on from PJEM01008962.1 coordinate 73,906, forward strand.
TCAAAAAATTAAAAATAGAATTGCCGTATGATCCAGCAATTCCACTAATGGGTGTTTACCCCAAGAATATGAAAACACTAATTTGAAAAGATACATGCAACGCTATGTTTACCTCAGCATTATCTACAATAGTCAAAATACGGGAGCAACCTAAGTGTCCAACGACAGAGGAATGGATAAAAAAAGATGCGGGGCGTGGGTATGTGTGTGTTTAATGGATTATTATTTAGCCATAAAAAAGCATGAAATCTTTCCACTTGCAACAACATGGACGGGTCTAGAGGGTGTAATGCTAAGTGAAATAAGTCAGAGAAAGACAAATGCCATATGACTTCAATCATATGTAGCATTTAAAAAACAAATGAAGAAAGGAAAAAAGAGAAAGAAACAGACCCTTAACTCTAGACAACAAACAGATAAGTCACCAGGGGGGATGTGGGTGGGACAGTGGGAAAATCAGGTGAAGATGAGCACTGAGTAATATACAGAATTGTTGGATCACTCTACTGTACACCTGAAACTAATATAACACTGCACTTATAACTGCAATTATACTGGAATTAAATTTTTTTTAATTTAAAAAGAATATGGTATTTGTAAAGTTGAATCACTGAGCCCAGATTACAGGGCCCTGAATTGAAGGCTAAAGGTTTTGGGTTTTACTTCATGAAATCAGGAAGGTCTAGACATGCAGGAGAAAAGGAATAACAGCCGTCCAAACAGCCCCTTAGCTAGGTGGACATGTGCCAACTTCGCAGGATGGATTGAAGGAGGTGGTTGATCATGGGGAAAGGAGAACAAGTAAGAAGATACTGGAAAAGTCTCACTGAGACTATGAGAATCATGTGGAGAGGACAGGGAACAGATTTATGGGATCAGGTGGAGGTGTGAGGAAAATAATAGGGATTCAGTAAATAATCTGCTGTATAAATGAATGAATAAATAAATGAATGAGGCCAGAAAGATGGAAGCAAAAAGCAAGGAACTAAGTTTTATTCTTATTCCTGACTCAAGTTGTTCATCAACCTGCATCCAGTTCTTTCTCCAGAGTCTCCTTTCTGCCTGACACCCTTACAGGAAAGGTAGCATCCAGAGTCTGTTCCTGGACCAGGAAAGGAACAATCTTGGCTTTCTTGTTAAAGCTTCTGCTCTTTCCTGGTAGTTTCTCTAATTGATCAGGACAAGAGTGCTTTGCAGAAAGGCTGTGGCTTCCCAGGGGTGCACACTGCAGATTGTCTGTTATCTTAGAGGGGACTTGATCTCGCTACTTTTCTTGTCGCCACGACTACGAATGACTAGGCAGGTGTATTAGACCAAATCAGGAAATGCAGGCCAGGATAAAGCACGATCGGGCTCCCCCGGACCACAGGATTTAATCCTGTTCTTTAGATAAAAATGGGAAAAACAAGTATCTGAGGAAGGAAGAGAAGAAAGAAGGGTGTGCTTACGGAAGAAAGCACGGGAAAGAGGAAGAAGGAAGGAAGGATGAACAAAAGAATTAAGGAAATAAGAAACAAGGGGAGGGACAGACAGGAAGATGGAAAAAAAACAAAGAAGGGAAGAAGGCAGGAAAAAGTAGCTGTTTTTATTTCCTTGAAATTTCCCTTTTGGAAGACTTATTGACATTCATGCTTAACAATGAAATGAAGTCAGCACTATCGTTTTTAATTTTATAGATGAATCACCTAGATAATGACGATCACTATTATTCTTATGACCATGATTCTTATTATTCTACCTCAAGCCTTCTTATAAATGCACTCCCTTGGGCAGCAGGTCACTGTGTAATAAAATCGCTTATGACAAGGAAATGCAATTATTGTGGGAATGTGGACTGTTTGGGAAAAGACAATTTAGCTGATAATACAATTTACCTTTCCTTTTTAATTCAACTGATACTGCTTTGGGGGAACTGTGCTTTTAGCAGTCAATGTCAGACCCAGTTTCTATGGAAATCGTAGACGGCTGTCACCGGATAAAGTCATTGGTGCCATAGGAACAATGTCCCTGAAAATGGCAAGTTTCTTCTCCGAAGGCGTGATTTGCCTTCTTCCTGAAAGGTGGTGGAATCCACCGGCAACTCCACATTTTCTCCACAGATAAACACACCCTGAATTATCCATGCTACAGTTCTTTTCAAAATTATGTAAAGAATTACATACACAAATAATGAGTTGCGATGAAAGGAAAAAGAATAAGGAAAATAACCTAATAACCAAAATGGGGATAGAGTGTCTTCATCTAAACTTAGCCATTGCAACCACACCTAACGTACAGATATGCTTTTTTTTTAACTTTTTAAATGTTTTTTTATTTCTGACACAGAGAGAGACAGAAAGACAGAAACGGAGAGACAGAGAGAGAGGCAGGTAGAGAGAGGCAGAGAGAAAGAGAAGGAAACAGAATCCAAAGCAGGCTCCG
>PJEM01008963.1:0-76283 GCA_004023845.1 Helogale parvula
ATTATCACATTTTATTATATATTATTTTCTACTAAAGTGCTAAGCTTGATGTTCTCCTTAGAAAGTAGATTAGTAAACGTGAATGTGGTTAAAGATGATTTACAAATAAACCAAGACACTGTCCTCAATATAACTGAACATGCTAAAAGAAAATTAACAAGGGAAAAAATTTCAAATTATATGATCCATGTCTTAATGCTATTTCTATGTGACACTTAAAGCTGTCTTTGTTAGCAAGGACCAGTATCCTAAGTTCTGGGAAATACTGATACTGTATAATCTTAATAGGACATAAATTTTGAGGATAATGCTATCTTGAATTTCCAGTGTACCTTGAAACACTAGTAAGTGACATTTGACTTTGCTGAGAGCAGTCACTGTAGTGATAGTTACTTTAGGAAAAGAAAAGTCCAAGAGCTCTGTCACACTCTCTTGCACTAGCTTTCAATTCTGGCTTTACCTTAGAATTAGCTAAATGCCAATGTCTTGGTCCATCCTAGATCAGTTAAATCAGTATCTAAATAGGTAAGCCTTCACCACTGGTATGTTTGTTTGTTTTTAAACTATCTAGGTCATTTTAACAGGAGTCAGGGTAAGAACGACTGTATTAAACATCCAGTATATGCTGGACATTGTGCATTTCTAGTGAATAATAGTCATTAGATAAAGGAAGAAATAGAAAATATTTCCCTTAGAATATTTGACTGTAAATAAAAAATTACATCCCTCTCTAACATTAGGTTATAGTTTATATATCTCTGTGGTTAAAGTTGTTTTTGGATTCCATAGTAAGAACATAACAACCCCATGCAAACTCCATGTGTATTTCTAGAATGAAGGAGAGCAGGCCCCAAATTGTATTGGCCTAGTTTGTCACCATGTTATCACAGTTCAACAAAAATACAAGTGCAATCGCTAAATTCTGTTACCTAATAGAAAAAAATTGTTGTGTAAGATCAACATAGTTATGGCCCCACTTTAGGTTACTGCCTTTTAAAATTTCCATATTAGTATATAGTTTGCAAGAAGAGTTGTCTCACTTTCCCAAGATCATTCAGGTTTTGAAGCCTTAACTTTTACTTTGTGGCAAAGTTTACCCAGACAAGAATTTAAGAATATTATTTTTATCACTTGGGGGAAAAAAATCACATAAAAATAGTTTATAAATAAAGGAATAATTAGAAATGTGCCAGTTTAATAATCATTATTATCTATGTAAATATCATTATTTCCACCACAAGAATTCTTGTATTCATTGATATTTCTTTCTTAGCACAATTTACCATCAACACTTTGTTTCTATTCTATCCAATAGTTATAGACAGTTGGTATCTGGTTTCTAGAGTTAGCCTCAGCCTTGTTTCCTTTTTTAATTCTCAAAGACATGTTTGGTGTATGTTACCTGAGTTTTCATATTCAAGGAATTACAGCATTTGACAAAAAAGGTAATGGCAATTATATGAAGGCATATTATATAGACAGCTTATTTTAATATTAGCTATAATTGTTACATATGTACATTTTTATTTTAATTTTTAAAATTTATAATAGTTTATTGTCAAATCGTTTTCCATATAACACCCAGTGCTTCTCCCCAAAAGTGCCCCCCTCCATGACCATCACTCCCTTCCCCCTCCCCTTTCAGTCCTCAGTTCGTTTTCAGTATTCAATGTACATTTTTAAATAAAGTAAATGTTACCATGTGAATTTTGCCAAAATTCAATTTTTAAAAATAACCAATACTCTCCTTGCTTCATTCAGTATTTTGGTAACTATTCATTGTGTTTTGTCAAGTGACAGGCAGTTGGCAAATTTTCTAAAAATGACACTGTTGGAGACACAAACATTTCTTGCTCTTAGGAAGCTAACGTTCTACTTTTTACACTCACACCTAAACCTAATTTTTAAATGCTTTGTTGTTGTTGTGAAGTAAAAATATATGCAAAGTACAAAAGGACAAAAAGATGGCTCAATGAGTCATCACAAAATCCATATAATTCCCAACCACAACTGACAATAAAGTATTGTTAACATCCTAGAAAACATCCTCACCTCTTCCTAATTTTCTTCTTCTTTCCCTTCCCCCAAAGAAACCATTGTTTTGACTTTCAACTCTGTAGCTGAATTTTGCCTCTTAGTAAATGTTTAAATATCTATTTATTTTGAGAGAGAGAGAGAGTGCACTAGTGGGGGAGAGGATAGAAAGAGAGGAGAAGAGAGAATCCCAAACAGACATGGGGCTTAATCCCACAACCAGGAGATCATGACCTGAGTCAAAATCAAGAGTCAGGCATTTAACCAGTTGAGCCACCCAGAAGTCCCTGCCTTTATTAAATTTTACATAAACAGAAACATAGCATGTGGGTGTATGTATGTGAATGTGTGTATGTGAATGTATGTATAGCAACTTTTGCTCAAATTTTTATTTTTTAGATTTCATTTTGCTGAACTTAGTAATAGTGCAGCAATTTGTATTGCATAATATTATGTGAATATATCATATTTTATTACTCCATTCTACTGGATTATGTTCTTATCTGTTTGGGTCATGTTTTATTTTATGTTTATATCTGTTACTAATGTAACCACTAATATTTTTGTACAAGTCTTTTAGTGGATGTGTGTGTGTGTGTTTCTTTTTGAAATAAATCTAGGAATGACCTTTTTAGGATATAGATACATGGGTGATTATCATTAGCAGATAATGCCAAAATGTTTTCCTTCAGGAGTAAATGAGTCCTAGTTGCTCTACATTCTCTCACTTGTATTTAAAAACAGTTAAAACAAACAAACAAGAATGGTGAAGTGGATAACCCAGTGAAAATGGACTTCAGGTATAGTCCTAGATCTGACATTAATGGGTTTTTTTCCCGTGTACACCCCTTGACCCCAATCAGTGTTGTAGTTGCGTTTTCTACATTTTCTTTCCTCACTTTATTAATTGTCCCAGTTTTCACTGAGTGTCTGTGAAGTCCTCATGCTTTTTTGTAAAGCTAGTTTCATCTTGAATACTAGTGGTAGGATAGTTAGTCTAAAATAATTAATATAATCCCACCCTCTGGCCATAGATCGTAGTTTAATATGTATGAATTCATATGTATTTGGCTAAGGAAGCACAAAATTAGACTTTCTGAGGACTTTTTTCTTTTTGAGAGAATTTCTGGAAAAATCTCTCTGTGTTTTCATAGATGTAAATATAGAGGCATAGAGGTAAGAAGCTGGAGTTAGCATTTCCTGACAGCAGAGTCAAGCCATCTTTGGGCTGAAGCTGACACTGTGGAGGATAGAGGGGTGAGGCAGAAAGAGTCTGAGTTTTTAAATACATAGTTATGAAACTAACCAGAGTACCATGAAGCTCATCCTACATTAGGCTTTGTGATTATATATGCCAGTGCTCCCCAATTTAGTTTGAATGTTCCGGTACTTGCCATAAAATTTATCTTAGCTAATAAAACCCCACAGACAGTTATTTGATATGGATCATTGGTGATTGCTAATTAAAAAAATAATTTGCATTTACACATTGGAATATATATGTGTGATAATGGACTCAGTCAAATAAGCATATTTACCCACAGCTGTTAACCTAATATTAAAAAATTGAACCTGATAAGAGCTAAGAAAATCATCATAAATAAGACAATTCATTACCGGAATTGATACCTAGGGATTTATTTCCTTGCTGTAACACTCCCCTTTTTGCATATACACACAAGCAGAGAGGATTCCCAACAGGTTCTGCACAGTTTCCTTACATATCCTTACTGGGAGGTACAGAGTTGCATATGCCACTAAAGCCCCTAGGTAAAAGGGTAATTGGTGCCCCAGTGCTCTTGTTCACAGAACACCACATTGTCCTGTGAAAACTCCCAGTCCTCTTAGACAATGCAGAGTGGAGTCATCTCCTCCCATGATCAGATTATGAGTTCACCTTCCATACCTGCTCCAACCCTTTGTGTGGAGGTTGGAGGACATCCTTTGAAATGAACTGATTGATATGTATGCCTTGCCCCTGCCGTATGCATGGCTCTCCAAGCTGAGAAAGAGTTTGAGAGGCTTGATCACTCCATGAAGTTAAATTGTGAGCTCTGCTTTTTTACTTTTAATGTTTGTTTATTTTTGGAAGAGAGAGAGAGAGAAGAGAGAGCACAAGCAGAGGAGGAACACTGAGAGTGGGAGACACAGAATCTGAAACAGGCTTCAGGCTCTGAGCTGATGCGGGGCTTGAACTCACAAGCTGTGAGATCATGACCTGAGCTGAAGTCAGACGCTTAACCAACTAAGCCACCCAGGCCCCCCGTGAATCTGCTTTTATTTCTTGGTATGGGGAGCTCAAATTCCTGGTATCTGGAATAGCAAGCTTAAGAAATTTGAATGTTATTAATTTTGTGCTGAGGGTACCATACTATTATTGAGCTCAGGCATAAACTAATTTATTGTCCTAAAGGAAAATGAGCTTGAGCCACTATTAATTTTGGATGATCTTATTTTTTCATAAATGTACAGTAGCAGATTCTTTGGACCCAATTTCTTTTTCAAAGTCTTGCGTAATAATGGTTAAATGTTTTGGTTTTGGTAAAATGAAGTAACTAGTGGTAAATACTGTTTTTCTTGATTGGAAAATGAGGATTATTACAGGAATACCCATGTTTTAAGGATTAAGTGGAAGAATATATGTGAAGTCCTTTAAGTTATTCCTAGAACATGATGAACATTGAAAAGTAGCTATTGTCGGTAATATTATTTGCCTCAGAAAACTGGCTAGCAAAAATGCGTATTCTTTCCCCAAATCTTATTTAAGCATGCACTAGAATTTATAGTCTAGTAATGGAGACAGACAATAAACAAATCAGGACAGAGACATTGTAACAAGTGCTATGAAGCAATCTCGGGACTGCCTATAGCACATGAAGGGTGGGGTGGGTGACAGAGTTATATAAAACAAGAAGGGATGGCTTCTATGTGAAGGTGATTTCTGTTGAAAAGTAAGAAGGAATAAGCCATGCTGAATACTGGTTTAGGAGGTGAAGAGAAGAAAAGATTGCAGGGCAGGGAAGGACTCTATGTGTAAATCTACTGGAGTTTGGCCAAATTGCTGGAACTCAACAAACTTGGGTAATGATGTAAGGAACAACACATTCTTCTGTTATTGATGCCTTTGGAGTGTGAGGGTTCTCACTGGATTCTATGGCCTGATGAAAATGTGAGGTAGAAAGGGATCTCTGTGAGAGTAGAGATATATATTATATAAGCAGTTGATATTCACAAGAGGTAATATTAACAGAGCAGAAAATCCAATGCATAGGAAACTTTTAATAGAAAAGATTCAAAAGGTTTTATTTTGCTGGCATGTATGTCTTGAGCGATTTTATTGACATATAAAATACCCTGTATTTAACTGATAGCACCTATAAAATAAAAGTAAACTGAGATTTGCACCAACAAGATATTGAAGCTACTGTTGGGCAAGAATGAAACACGAATTATTTAAAAAGAGCTCAAGCTTAAAAATGAATGAGTTTTTTCATATTTCTTATTCTACTTACCTACATATATCAGAGAAATAAAAATATATATTCTGCTTTTATGATGCCCAGTACCAGTAGGTTTTAAGATACCTGAATAAAATGACGAATGTTTTTATATCTCACACAAGCATTTGCTGTTATGTTACTGTGGGAGGTTACAATGAAGAGATTTTTCTTCCCACAAAACTTAGATCTTTATTGAATTTCTCAAAATCTGAAATATATGATTTAAAATTTTAAATTCCATAAACTGCATGATTAATCCTTAGTATCAAACATTTAGAATATGTACCAAAATTTGAATATTTAGCATCTCCTATATGATTGAACTCTCGCGGAACATCAATCAAGTATTTTTTTGTTTTTCTCGAAAAAAATTTTTTAATGTTTGTTTAGTTTTGAGAGAGCGAGAAAGACAGACAGATAGAGCATAAGTGGTGGAGGGGAAGAGAAAGAGGAAGACACAGAATCTCCGCTGTCGGCACAGAGCCCAATCAGGGCTTGAACTCATGAGCCACGAGATGATAACTTGAGCTGAAGTCATAAGGTTAACCGTCTGAGCCACCTAGTTGCCACCTTTTTTTTTTCTAAGCCACTTTTAGTTTTCTAAATAAAATCAATTTTTGTTTCTGATTATAAACATGAACTTAAAACATGTTTGTAATTATGTATAAATGCAAATCATGCATAAAACTGTAAAAATAAAAATAAAATGTAATAACCTAATTTACAACATGGAGACTGAGAAGATCTAAATGGGGAACCTGGGAATCTGTATTTTTAAAGAACCAACTCCATCCCATCCAGGAGTAAACATCACTGGTTTAAACACTGACTGAGATTCTCAAATTTTAATGTGCAGATGAATTACCTGCAAATTTGTTAAAGATTTTGATTCAGGAATTTCAGTGGGGCCCAAGTTTCTGCATTCGCATTAATATTTTAGGAGATACTCATGTTGCTGGTCCAAGGTTCATGGTCAGATGGCCTTGTCCCATTTTTTAAAAACTTTCAAGGATGAGGGGTGCCTGGGTCCGTTTAGGCGTCTGACTTCTGCTCAGGTCATGATCTCAGGGTTTTGGGAGTTCGAGTCCCACGTTGGGGTCTGTGCTGACAGCTTAGAGTCTGGAGCCTGCTTTGGATTCTGCATCTTTCTCTCTGTCCCTCTCCTGCTTGCTTACGTGCTCGCTCGCTCGCTCGCTCTCTCTCCTCTCTCTCTCAAAAATAAACCTTGAAAAAATAATATAAACTAAAAAATAAAAGGCTTTCAAGGATGGAACATTTATAACCTTTTTGAGTATTACCTTTGACAAATTTATGCTCAGATTACAAAGAAATGTTTTTCAGCAAGGGCAGTTAATTTGAGTAATTTCAATTTTAGTTCTCTCTCCTTATAAGATTATTTTTTAAACTAAAGGGTACAAGAGCGAGTAATTGCTTGTAAAGGCTATTGCGTCTGGATAGATGCCGTTAGCAAGAAGTTGACTTTTACGCTTGTGCTCTGCACACTCAACGGACAAGTGCGTTTTCTTGAATCATGATCCATCCATTTCCACCCAGGCCTTCTTACGGAGTTGATAGTTCCACAGAATGCCTTTTCTAATAACCAGACTTCATTTCTTTCTAGACAGTCTACCTATAAATGAAGAAGTCTTGACTCCACAGAATTCTGGAAAAAGAAACAACCGATGTTGAATGAGAGAGGTGGTTTTTTCTTTTTTTTAAGACAAATCTGGAAACAATCCCAGATTATGCATCAGTCCCATTAATTTAGACCTCAGCTGGGAAAACTGTAGAGAATAAAAACTTCATTTATTTATAATGTAGGGGTTCATTATTTTTCTTCCTGGAAAACATCTGTTTTTAGTTCTCAGCATGTGTTAGATAAAAGCCTGGAAGTAGCTTCTATAGATTCAGGTTTTAGTTACATGGTTGGAGCGGTTAGTATAAATCTAACTGTTACAACAATAAAATAACAGTAAGTACAGTGGACTTATGTGTGGGCTATGTGTCCGGCACAGTGTGAAACACTTGATAATCATTATCTTAACCTGACACAAAAAAATATGTCAAAAAATGCTAGAATATTAGAATTAACTCTTTTAAAGATGATAACTTTGTGATGTTTAGCAAGGTTAAATAACTTGCCCTTGGTCATAAAATAGTAAGTGATAGAGGAAAGACATGATGGATCCAGAAAGCAGACCTAGTACTTCCTAACTTCAAAATATATACTCTTAATTTCTCAACATTTTTTTTACCTCTCTCTGGCTCAGTAGGCATCCTCAAGTATGACAAAATCTGTTACTGATACTTTTATATGGAATAATCCATTTGTTTATTGCTTTGACATCTAATAGATGATGACTCTAAAAAAAATTACTGGTGCAATTCTAGAAAGTGGTATTCCTTCTAAGCAAGTATCCTTTGTATTTTTACTTCATGTATGTTTTCTACTAGCCTGCAGATGATGGTAACAACAGTAATACAGCAGCATCATGCTTGGGTCATTTAGTTGTTAGTATGAGGAGTTGCTATAAGCAAGCAAACCAAATGATTTAATATTTCTTTCCTTCCCTTGAAGAAACTTTAATAGGGCACATTTGTCTGAGAGAGACAGAAAGAGAGAGACAGAGAGACGCATAGAGGGCTGGGGAAAAGAAGAGGGAGAGATTTTTTAAGGCACTTTTGCATGGATGAATTAAATGGTGGTACAGTTCCATTATGATGATGTTCAATGGGACAACCACATTCTTTTCTGAAAGTTGTTTAAGGGATTTGAAAGCTTGTCAGAGAGCTGTTTTTTCTTCTTAAACTGGTAGGATTTAGGTCATAGGATTAGAGCTCTATTAGGCAGTATTCAGCAGTGCTCTAGAGAAATGATGAATTTAAGCCCAAGAAGGATTTTCCTAGAAGAGAACTGGCCTCTGCCAGCACCAAGGCCTTCCTCTTTGAGAGCTCCTTGAAGCTTTGTCCAGCCCAACATACCCTGAATGGGTGCTTTATGATATTTAAATGTTGTTTAAAGTTGTTATGCCAATTGAAGTGCAAGATGTAAGGCTGCTATGTTAGGTTTTATGCAGATGTGTAGCTCAGTTTTTATAACATTTCCTACTTATAAAGCTTTAAAGGAATAAAAGAGGAGATTACTTGCTTACTAAGTTGATCCATGCCAGTGATTACTCTTAAAACTTCATCTCCCATGCTCATTCTCAAACCTGTTTAATCATGCAATCAGCTTTCTTCTACCATATGTAGTCATCTATTTACCTATTCATACACATATATTATGTATGTAATTGATGAATGAGTATGATTGAAGAAAGACGATAAATCTGGTTTGTGTTTGTATGTACGTACATATGTATATATATTTAGAGTAATTAATGTGACAGTGGTTTGATTTCTGACCAGGTCCATTCTGTACCGTATATTTACAAAAATAAAATGAAGATGGGGATGGGACACTTTATATTTTAAGTTTGTAATTTTTTAAATTGTCATAAACTATAGAAATAACCAGCATTCACTGAATGCTGATAAAAATGAAAACGGCAGCTGTTGCAAGGTTTACATTGTCTCTAGATCTGAAAAATGTAATCCTCTTGTGTGGGGGCAGGGGAGACGGGAGTTGGACCTTGAGGCAGGGAGAAAAGCAAGGTCTAGGAATTCCACTATCTTTCCAAAGTCAGCCTTAATTTCTGGTCCCATTGTGGGGGGTTTTCTGACAGGTTCAGGCACTGAAAACTGAATCACAGGATATTATGTGGCTTTTTGATCAAAGTAGGTAATTTCATTTATACAATTATAGTACATTAACCATTAGTATGAGTTTCCAGATTAGGAACTTTAGCTGTAATAAAGACTGGTTTAAAGTCTACAACTATATTTTTATTTATAGTGTCAGGTTCTAAACAATCAAAGATAAATGAACCGCCCTTGCTTTCAGTACAAGTGAGAGGAAAAAATACACACACACACACACACCCTGGGGGAAGAAAAAGCAGCAAGACTGAGTTCTCCTTAGTAGTTCAATTGAGAGGGGAGAGGCTTGTCTGGCTGTTTGTGGGAGTGAATCTAATTATCAGTCTCTTACTCTCATTAATAGGTTGGAGCAAGTTAACTTCTTAGAGGAGGAAGTAGACCTACACATTATGTCTGAATTCTTAGACTGCATTATGATCATTTAAGCATTACTTAAAACAGGCTAAGCATTCACAAAAATCATTATTTCTTAAGCCCTTCATGTGGTTGGGCAGGTGAACAGGAAGAATATCACCTATGGAAAAAGGAAAAATAGCTTGTAAAACATGATATACTTAAAGATGGGAATATAGAGCATTCTGGAAAACTGAAGAGTACACTTTAATAAAGTTTAATCTACATCTGTGAAGTTTAATGAACTAGACTAACGCTCATTGAAAAGTGTCATTGTCATCCATTGTAATATATCCTGTTTCATTTCTCCTTTCCTCCTCAGTGGTCTGTGAGTAAAAGTCCTATTGAATGAAGTCTATATGTTTCCTGACCAGTATCTTTTGTTTTTTTTTAGCCTCACTAGCCAAAAATCTGATGATGACTATGAAGATTATGCTTCTAACAAAACATGGGTCTTGACTCCAAAAGTTCCTGAGGGTGATGTCACTGTCATCTTAAATAACCTCCTGGAAGGATATGATAATAAACTACGACCTGATATAGGAGGTATGTTAAAATATTTTATGATGTGGTATAGACAGAATCAGACACATTGAAAGAAAATATTAGCATATTTTAATAATCAGAAATACTTGATCATTATATGTCATAAAAATAAAGATTGTATAAATAGCATTCAGGCTTGGGGGTCAAAGAGGCATTGATAAATGCAAAATTAAGAAAGATGATCTTCAAGTGAGGCGTAAGAGCTAGAAATTCAAATTTCCCTAAATATCTTAGACAAAGGCAATAGAAAAGATGTGACCATTGCTTTATGAAGTAACATCAAAATCAAATAAGTAAATAATGATAAAAAGAAGGAGGTATTAGTTACATACTGCTGTGAAACAAAATATCACAACTCTCAGTGGCTTATAATAATAAGCATTTATTTAAGACTTTGCCACAGGTGGTCTAATCTAAGCAAAGCCAAGTTGGGGCTGCTCATTTAAGAAAGCTGTATTCTCATTCTACTCCTGGGAACAGAAGATTAGCCAAGAGTATCCTTCTCATAAAAATAACAAAGAGCACAACAAAAAGTAGAAACTCATAAGGTTAGTGCTTGGGATTAGAACTAGTGTACTCACCTGTCTATGTAGTATTAGTCAACACAAGTCAGATGATCAAGTGCCAAGTTGAGAGGCAGAGAAGTAGCCTCACTGGGGTAAATGCAGGGCTGTAGATAGGAGGACCAGTGAAGAATTCAACCCAACACAGAAAATTAGGGGATGGAACTTTAAGGGAAAGTGGATAAAGATGAGAGAAAACAGCCTTGTCAAACTGAGTTACAGAGATTTATAAACGTTGTTCATTAACTGTTAAATGAAAGTGGAGCACGTCCGTTTGGACACGGATGTAATACTACATGATTTTTACTCTCAGTTATCTTTGACAAGTAGGCGTGTATTGAGTTTCCATATGGTTTCCTCATTTTACTTGATGAGTCACACAATTGAATAAGTCATTTAGGAAGATTGATTTTCTGTTGGCCGAGGTGCATGAGGATTAAGTGGTCATGAAAGTAATCAAAGAAGGAAGTGTTTTAAAAACAACATAATATTTGTTGTGTTATAGGTCTACTTCATATTTTTTCTGAACCACTAAGTAGTTATTTTTTCTACATGGGTCAAGTCAGATTATGATGCCCAAAAAGATTCTGGGGCATGAAGAGAAAATGGTAAAATTCAAGATATCTGAGAGAACGCTGAAGAAAATCTAAGCAATGTTTTCTTATTTGTTCATTTTAATGTAATTTTAAAGGATACGCAGTTTCAAAACTCTAATATGCTTAGTTACTGCATTGACTGCTAAAAAGGAGATTTTTTGAAAGTAAATAGATATTTAAATGTAATAAATTAGTCACAAACACCAAATTATTTATGAATAAATTATTTTTAATGTAGCAAAATAAATTTCTTTCTAGAATAACACAGACTAAAACATTAAAATGTTTAATGCACATATCTCTATTATTCTCTTTAAAGTGAAACCAACATTAATTCACACAGACATGTATGTGAACAGCATTGGTCCAGTGAATGCTATTAATATGGTAAGTTGTAATGGTTTTTCCATTTTATTAACATATTAGAAGATGTGGTATAATAAAAATAGCAAAGAATATGCTAACAAAAAATTCATAAGGTAGAGACAATCTTTCAGATATTTGCTCTATTGTATGATGAAGATAATTGTAATTTATTATCATATGTATACAAATTAATTTATATACATGTTATACTTTTGAAATTCAACAATCATAATTTTTATGATCATATGTATACAAATTAATTTTTAAATTAATTTTATACTTGTTATATGTTATATATACTATATATATTATACTTTTGAAATTAAACAATCATAGCTTACTTGGTAAGTACTGTTTACTACAAAGTAAAATGTGGTGTTCTGTTAGTTTTTAGAAAATGACAGGGTAGAGAAGACAGAGTTTGCTTCATACTGGAATTATTGATCAGAGAAGAGTGCATTAGATATAACAATAAATGTAGCTTTGTTATTGTATAATTTTTTTTGCCCAAATCTGACATAAGAAACTAGATTGGAGTCTAGAATAGAATAACGTAGAACATACTATAAGATAAAACGTAACATAACCTTAGTGATACTGTAATTTTGAAATGATGTTTATCAAGCTAGCAATAAGGATGCTCTTTTGAGTCAGAGAAATGAGAAACTTTACGTGCTCTCCTTTACAGTGATTAAAAAAGTATGCCACTCGCATATTCCAAGAAAGTAAGTTTGTTTGTTTAATAATGAAACAAATACCAACAATTTTCTTCCTTATAACTAAAATTTTCAGCATATTTAGCATTCTGAGGCACATTATAAATATTTAAGAAGAAACTATATGTGTAGTTTATTTAAACATAGAAGTTTTAATTTCAGGAGTACCAGTCGCCAGAACTGTTACCCCAGGATAGCATTTTATAATGCTGATTTAGTGAATCATAAAGATTTTATTTTTGTGGGTTTTATATATTTATTTATTTTTTGCTTCTTGCCAAAATCTAGTTCAGAAATTATTTAATTATTTTATCTACTGGCACATCACTAATTAGTTGATAAAGAAGTTCATAAGATAGGTTCCTTTCTTACTACTTGAAGAGTGTACATAAGAAACAGAGTGACGAGCGAGTGATGTGGCTTACTCTAGTAGAAATGTAGTCAGTTACAATGAGACACCTCATCAGGAGGCGCAAGGAAATCACACAGAACAATGCAAGTGAGACAAAAGAAGAAGATTCTAGTCTGATCCTGATAGGCTATGTATTTTGGGGTAAATACATAATCTTCCCATTTTATGTATGTTCTTCATTATAAAAAACTGGTTGGTTGGTGGTATTGGACAGGAAATGTGGGTGATTCTCATCACCCAGCTCTCAAATTCTAAGAACACTGAATTTTTTCTCATTTATAGACATCAGTGAAATAAGTTATAAAATAATGTTAAGTAATATCTAAATATAACAAACCAGAACTTGGATGTTCCTACTCCAGGTCTAATGACCTGAATTCATATCGCACTTACTTCTTTTTTAGTTAAAGTCCATCACATGACACGTCAGTGATATATACTTGAGGGTAATCATTACAGAATCATGCCCCATCTCAGCACTTTGAGAATATGCTTTGTGATGGAGTTGGCACAGTAGTAAAGATTACTTTATAATTGGCTCATTTCCTCGTGTTTAGTGAAAGGACAACTGTAATAGTAAAAATATTTTAAAAATTACCTTGCTTTGGGTTTTTGCTATTTGCCAGACCAAACCCACTTTATGTGCATTCTCCTTTTCCATCTTCACACTACCTAAGAAGACAGGTTGTTAAAGATCCCAATTTTATTATGAGGCAACTGAGCCTTCTTCCAGAGCTCCAGTTTCCAGCTGTTTTGGTTATTATGGACTTTCTTCACTCTTTAGCAGTTATTCTGACCCCATGCGATTGTTTTCCTCAAGATACATGTTGGGTGTCTGAAGATATTTTTAGCTATCACCATATCCAGAGGCTTGCGAGTGTTGTCTGGGCTACTGGCATCCAGTGGGGAGGGGCTAAGAATGCTACTAACATATACAGCCCCCAAAACAAAGCATTAGCTGGCCCAAAGTCACATGGGAAACTGCTCTACAGGCACTGAATGCAAACGACTGTATTAAAGCTATGATCTTTTGCTAGAATTTGTGTAAACAGGCCTATTTTTTCATAAAAATGTCAATTTTTCTATAAAAGACAAATCTCCTTAACAAAGCTTTTGCCTTCTTTTGGATTAATCAAAACCAGAGTAACTTTGCTTTGTATTGGTAATGAGAATACAAATGACAAATACAAACAGATGTTCCACATTACAACTTTGTGTTCAAAATGTTTTATTTCACCTTTTTTTTTAAACAGGAATATACAATTGACATATTTTTTGCCCAAACATGGTATGACAGACGTTTGAAATTTAACAGCACCATTAAAGTTCTCCGATTAAATAGCAACATGGTAGGGAAAATCTGGATTCCAGACACTTTCTTCAGAAACTCCAAGAAAGCTGATGCACACTGGATAACCACCCCTAATAGGATGCTGAGAATTTGGAATGATGGTCGAGTGCTCTACACTTTAAGGTATTGTTTTGAAAAAGCAAAGGAATAATCTCTGGGAATAAAACAAAGATCATCCACACTCTTAAAACAAGAGGGATGAAAGAAATTTCAAACCTTCAGGGTAGGCATGTTTGACCAAAATAGTATGTGATAGTACAAAATTTGTATTTCTTCTGTTATCAATATGCTTTTTCAAAGTCATAGGTAGAACCTAACTTTCTTTGATGAGAGAACTCTGTTTTCTCACAGGGACATGAAATGTCTTTTGACTTTGTAACGTTACCTGATCTTTGCACCAGTTTTGGCTTTTGCATGTGTGTCCTGCTACTTTAAAATAAAGAGACTAAGACACAGTTTTTATTGGGATCACCAGTTGTTATGCTTGGAAATATCTCTGTTTCTAAGGAAACCATCGGTAAAGGAGAAATTCTGGTTGGAGGTCGCTTGTACCTCCTTCTCTTTTCGCTGCACAGTAGCAAGTAACTACAGTGAGTTCAATCTGCCAGCTCCCACTCCCCACTCCCCGCTACACGGATAGGCTATTTGACTTAATTTATTGGCTATTTTGGGAATAGACTTCTTTAGGGATAATTTGAGGGAAGGTGTCTTTTATTTTCAGAGCTTAAATATGAAATAATTCTTGGGAGATTTTCTACTTAAATTCCTGTATGGCATTATCTTAGCACTTCCTTTTATTTATTTATTTATTATTTTTAAAATGTTTGTTTTTGCGAGAGTGCAAGTAGGGGAGGGGGACAAAAGGGGGACAGAGGATCTGAAGCAGACTGTGCGCTGAGAGCAATGAGCCTGATGCGGGTTCAAACTCACAAACTGCCAAGATCATGACCTGAGCTGAAGTAGGCACCCGACTGACTAAATCACTCAGGTACCCTGGTGAAAGTATAATATTAAACAACATAATAGGTAAGTATATAGACTTAAGAACCAGACACATCTGGCTTTGGTTCTTAGCTCTATTTGACTATCAACATGAATTACAGCAACTCTCCAGAATTTCTATGTGTATAACTTAGGGGCAGCCATCTGGTGGCAGGGGTCTTGGTGCTAGAAGATGCATCCCAAAGCTTTATTAGTAAGTTTAATGTTTTTACTTGGTAACATTTTTATTTAGAGGAATTAGGTAGGAATTGATGGAGATCATTGGAAAGAATGTATCACTACCCCTATGACTCATGCCCCCACCCAAGATCAGTGACTAGGAAAAATGGCCACAATTACAAAAGGAATTCATTGCGTACAGTTTGGATTCATAATGGGTTTCATTAAATGCGAGATAAGGTAATGACTGAAATTAGAATATAGTGGAAATAAAAGTTTGGTAAATCAGAGCTCAGTCTAGCTTTTGAAAAATTAAGTCACTCACACTATCTCAAGTCCCTTTATTGTCCTCATAACTAGTCATTCTTTACTTGTATTAATTAGTAGAATCTCAATCCAATATTTAATTATGGAAATGACCTCAAAAATGCCACTCATATGATTCAAAGTTTGAATGAGTTGTGAATCTATACAGAGATGATTTTATTCCTGTTGCTAATTTATAAGTTATAAATATTTGTGTGTGCATAGATTATATATGTGTATATCTGTCTTTGTATTAGCAATCTTTATAAGGGTGTTTTCCATTTTAATAATTCAAGTTTAACTTGAAAAAATGAAATATCAAATTTAATTATAATTCACTTATGAATAAAACTAACCTTTTCTTTTGAAAAACATGTGATTATTGAATGACAATGATTAAAACCTCCAACTTTGGAGACAAATAATGTGTTCAAATCTCAACTGTGCTGCTAGATTTGTGACTTTGAACATTTTAAAGTACAATAAAGCCATAATAACATTTATTAAATGAAAGAACAATTTGTCTTATCCAGTGCCACATGGATGATTAAAGGCTGAATAATTATTACTTACATTTTATGATCAGTAGTTTCTCTATTATACAATAGAAAAAAGAAATCCCTCAATTAAAAATAATGCTGAATTGTAAAATCCTTTAAAATAAACTAATACTTATAAAATAATATATTAGTTCAAGATTATTATCTGTACATTGTAAGAAATATAGCTATCAAAGAAGAAATCTTAAAAATTATCAACCCATCACCATTACAATTTTAGAATATATTCTTACTTGTCCAAAGATAATCAAAACATCTGAGACTCTATTAACTTTCTACTTCCTAGAGTCTTAGGCTATATCGAGGTACAGAAAATCTGTACCTTTTATAAGCACCCCAGATGCAAATTAATTTTGGCTCACTGGCAAACATTTTTCAAATATGTATGTATATGTGTATTTAACATTTCTTGTTTGGCAGTAAGTATTCTTCTACTCTATAACATCAGTTTAATGGCTTCATAGCGTTCCATTATAAGAATGCATAACACTTCACTGTGAAATATAAGTATTTTAAAACTCACAAATAGTAATTGAAATCTAACAGCTACCAAGTACTTACAAACAGAAGGTTCTGCTTTAATTAGCAGATAAGATCTGAGAATTATCAGCATTCATTTACATGCAAACACTAAATGAGCTTAAGTTCCTAAAACAGTTTGTTCTGTTAAGTTAAATATATTCACCGAGCACTCTCATGTGTCCAACTATTTTGCCAAAAAATTACGTGGTCATAAATTTTGGAAAAAATGGAATCGAGGTCAAAGAGAGTCTATTGTTTGGTCTGTGAAAATGAATGGACAACATTAAATCTTAAGCAATTTTCTTCTGGATTTGGTGGGTTTCTTCAGGGAGAATTATCTTGAATTATGAATAAGAATGTGAGATTCTCCAGGAACAAAGATGAAAAATAGTAATTAAAAATTGTACTCATGTACATTCTTAAAACTGTGTCTAAACTTTATGTACGTTTCATGTCCCTCTGTTAAGGTTGACAATCGATGCAGAGTGCCAATTGCAGTTGCACAATTTTCCAATGGACGAACATTCCTGCCCCTTGGAGTTCTCCAGCTGTAAGTAATCTCATTCTGTATTCTGTATCCTCTCTCACCAGAAGTTTCCTAATTGCAATGCTAACTAATTGGGAGACTCCTAGAGAATGCAGAAATGAGCAGTGTTGTTGACTTTGAAGATTTTGACAGTTACTTTCATCATAATACCAGCTTAGCCCTAATAGAGTGATTCCTGCTAGAAAAGGATCTATGTTCTTAGAACTTGCAAGCAGGTTTCACTGGGGTATAAATTTTTAATAAATTAGCAGTGGTTGCCTGGAGACATCTTTTTTTTCTTTTCTTTTTTAAGTTTTATTTATTTTTGAGAGAAAGAAAGTGCATGGGGGAGGGGCAGAGAGAGAGGGAGACACAGAATGCAAAGCAGGCTCCAGGCTCTGAGCTGTCAGCACAAAACCTGAAGGATTGTAAAACCAGGCCTGGACTCAATGGAAAGGTACAATGGTGTATTTTACATCCTTCTTCCCTGCTCCCACCAGCCCCCTATTGGCTCAGAAGAGACTGGCAACATCTTTGCTGCTTATTTTCTCCCTTACCCAGCAGGAGGTACATAGTTTTAACAGTGTCATCTGCTTATTTCAATTTCAGTATACATGTTAAAGATACCAAAATTGAAAATGAACTACTTCATCTGGAGTTTGAGTAATATCTAAAACTAGTTATCTACCAGTGAGTAAAAGACAAATTTTAGCGTCTTAAGGGTCTAGTTCAAATCTCAACTCCATCACTACAGACTTGAGCAAATTATTAAATTTTGCAGTGAGTCCACAATATTAGATGTCCAACAGAGATCGTGAGGTGTGCCCCACCACAATTTCGTTTTATTGATGTAATATATGTAAAATGCTTGGTATGCTACCTCACACCCAATAAAATTCAGTAAAGAGCTCTATTATTTTTACTAATTATTATTATCAGACAATAGACTATCTAGCAAAATGATCTATGATGATCCTAATACAAATAAAGCTTCATAGATATTTCCTGCCTGAACTAAACCCAAGCTTTTGTTTCCCCCAGATGTTTGTCTCACTGTTTGTTGAGCATCCACGGTAGATTTCTCACCTCTTTCTTATTTTTGTTCTACCAACTATGCATATGAGGCAGAATGAAAAACTGATTACAAATTTTAAGTTTATACTTCTATAAATAGAATTTCCCAGGCAGGAAGTGACAGAGACTCATATGAAACAACTAAATCATAATAACTATCCTTTCAAAAGGAAAAAAAATCAACGATGAGAGAAGCAATCGTCTGTTCATCATTAAATCAATTCCAGAAGGAACTAGAGGAAAAATATCACTATGTCTCATATTTATTTAGAAATGTTCCCAGTATATTGGGGCACCTGGGTGGCTCAGTTGGTTAAGCATCTGACTTTGGCTCAAGTCATGATCTCATGGGTTTGTGAGTTTGAGTCCCACATCTGTCTCTGTGCTGATAGCTCAGAGCCTGGAGTCAGCTTCATATTCTATGTATCCCTCTTTCTCTGCCCCCCTCCCCACATTCTCTGCTTCTCTTTCTCTCAAAAATAAAACATTTAAAAAATTACAAAGGAAAAGCTCCCATTATAAATTTTTTCATACATTTTACTTTATACAAGAATGGAATATTTCTTAAGTAAAATCTTTCCCAATCTTTAGGAGATGAGACTTATTTTCTTTTAATTTTTTTAACAGGGACTACTCTCTGAATGAGCTAAAATTAAGAGCTGGTGATTTCTGTGTCTTTAGGTCATTGACAACTGTCTTCTGAACCCAAACACAACTTAATGTTACTTATTGTTATCAAAAAAGTTAAATCACCAACATGTTCTCCAGAGGGTGTTCCCTAATATCACCATTTTTTTTCTTCTGTCCCTCTACCCCTGCTCCATACCAGTATGGGGAGTCAGGCTTTCTTTTTCGTTCCATCTTAATTGATAAACACATAATACACAACTAGTTGGACCTAAAGAAAAGAAAAGGAGAACATGTAAGGGATCCTATTCTGGGTAATCAATCAGCCTTCATAATTAAGAATTATATAGCATTACTAGTCCATAAATAGTTGAGATGATATCTAGTTTTATTTATCATCTATCATTTATCTATCAGATATCTATCCATCTATCTGTCTTTACTTGAGTTTATTTTATTTTTTTCTTTTAGATTTTATTTTTAAGTGATCTCTACACCCAATGTGAGGCTTGAACTTGCAACCCTGAGCTCAAGACTTGCATGATCTAGTGACTCAGCAGCCAGGCATTCTTAGGTAGTTTATTCTACAATTTACTTAATCATGTTTATCCATTCAACAAATATACACTGGCCATCAGTTTCATGAAATAAGTACTACCATCATCTCCATAAAGAAGCAAATAATTTAGGGGGAAAAACTGAAGAAACATGTCTAGGGTATTATGGCTAGCAAATGGTACTGATAATCACTACATAAACAGTGCAGTACCTCTTTCATGAAGGCTTTCTGTTTTCTTGGCTGAACATAAATAACTTCTTCAGAATCCATAGTAGTGCTCATTGGTATCTTCCCCTTGGCATTTCTACTTACTGTCTTTTTGTTAAGTTTATTTGTTTTGAGAGAGAGAGTGGGGGGGGGGCAGAGAGAGAGGGAGAGAGAGAGAATGCCAAGCAGGCTTTGTACTGTCAGTACAGAGCCTGATGTGGGGCTCAGGCTCATGAACCACATGATCATGACTTGAACGAAATCAAACATTGGTTGCTTAATGGATTGAGCCATCCAGATGTTCCTCTACTTACTGCTATTAATTGTAGATTTCTGCATGTATAAAATGAAGTACCAACAAATTGAGAGAAAGAGAGAATAATGTAAATAGTTAAGGTAGTTTTTCTCTGTCATCTTCCACTCCAAGGGCGTACGCTGGAGAGGCATTTGAGTCTCTCTTCTGTTATTTTCTGTTTCTGCATGACTCTCAAAACTGCCTTGTTTACTCCTCTTCATCATGAAATAATATCTTGCATGTGTACTATATGTACTATTTATGATAAGCTGGTTACTTTTTATATGCAGATAACGTAAACCATGCATATAGTAAACACGAAACCATGTATAGCATACCTACTATGCAAATTAAGTAATTTTCAAGGGTAATTTTGACCTCATGGCTTTTTAACTTCTAGTTGGGATAAGATATCACTATATTTATTTTCTCTATTGTGATGCTCTTTAGTTCAACATCCTTTTCTAACTTATAACTCCATCTCTCTCATACTTACCTCGGGGTCTTGTTCATGGAAGGTGGTTGCTACATACATTCATATATAAATAATTTTAAGTATGTGCTTTTCCATTTCACGGCAGATGGCTATCCACGTGAAGAAATTGTCTACCAATGGAAGCGTAGTTCTGTTGAAGTAGGTGACACAAGATCTTGGAGGCTTTATCAATTTTCATTTGTTGGACTGAGAAATACCACAGAAATAGTGAAGACAACTTCTGGTAAGATGAACTTGAAAAGAATTTTGAGTGACCCCTTCCAGAGTTAAAATTCTGGTATAAATAATTCAGAACACTTTTCAGTATCTGTCTACAAATGATATGCAGAAAATTAAATGAAGTGTTTTAATTTACCTGAGAAAATTATAATTGGTATTCCAGCATAATAGATAAATATAAATGGATTCTATTAGTTTGAAGCAAAATGGATTAAAATTGGATTAATAATTTATTTGCTTAATTTCTTTAAGCAAAAATAAGTAGCAATTATTTTAAAAGCAGAAAATATTTATTAGGTGTAGGTGTAATGTTTCTTTTAGGAAATAGGTTTTATGGTATATTGAAATAGCATTTAAAGTAATCACACAGGGAAAATTAACTTTCTACAAATACAGAAGTGTGATCATAATGGATATGTGCTGATTCTCCATTCAGTAATTAAATATTTTGAACTGGCTTTATCATGGACGAAGGACAGGTCTGATTTCAAATCCCAACTACATCAGTTACTCGCCATAGGTATTTAGAAAATTACTGAACTTTTCAGGGATTAACTCTCCCATATAACTATGTGGACAAAAGACCTGTTTCACAGGCATACTATATGTATAAAGAAAAAAAAAAGAGAGTGCTTAGAATGATACCTGGCACTTAGTATTCAATAAATAGTAGCTTTTACTAATATTGTATTTCTCAAGTGAATGTGGGACCTAATGTGGTCAGGACCTCAGATTATTTAAAAGAAGTTAAAAATCTTTATTTTTGTAACAAATATCATGACTTTTAATAGTATTAATTGAATTTATTTAAAAGCCACATGGTATAATTTAAACCTATTTCAGAGACCATGTCTCTCTTCTGGGGGGACAGTATGAACCCTGTGCAATGTTGAGGACATACTCCATGCAAATTATTCCAGCTACCCCTTTTAAAATTAAGTGACTTTAATATGTCCCAGTTTCAATTCTAAACACTGGGTTCTCAGCTTACGGTCTATTAAGACATGTATTTTGATATGTATTTGATATGTGAGTTCAGCTGTTTTCTGTTGATTTATTTACACATGCCTTTTTTTTTTCCTTGAAACTCATAGGACATACTTTTGTGTTGACTAATTTGGAATAAAGTCTAAGTCTACTGTATATAGAGAAGCAAATTAAGGACCTATGCAAAATTAGAAATTTAAGATTATATCTTCATAACCATCCTCCAAATCAAAGAACTATCTGGTCTTAACACTGTTATCAACAGTGTTTGCAGATTGCTCCAACTCTCTTAATCTGCAAAAAGAATATAAAAGAAGGTCAAAGAAATGCTTGAGTATATTTTTGAAAAGTGGCCTTCTGTTCCCTTATTCACTGCAAATCCTGAACATCAAGTACTAGAACAGTCTTTTATTTGGTCCCTAAAAAAGATTTAGGATTGCCTTAGAACTGGTTTTCCATCTGTGAAAGGAAGAACATGTGTAAAAATAATCTCTAAGTCTGCATGCTTCCAGAATGAGAAATTGGGCATTAAATTGTGTTGTATATTCATATTTCTGTAATTGCTCCAACACCCTAAAACAGAACCCCAAAACTGATGACTAGCCAGTCTTTTTAGTCATTTGAACCCAGAGGGGCATTAAAACCAAATGGTGGTGAGGGAAGGGTTGACTTTATATCACAGGGCCTAAATCATTCCCTCCCCAATATTTCATATTAAGAATGATCTAGAGTATTTACTGTCTATTAAGAGATATTTCCAGAAGAAAATGACCTACTTACTTAAAGCCTGTCAAGAAATATTACCAACGTGTCACAAAGCTATTAATCTTCCTAGGGAAATCGAAGCAAAACAGCATTGATATCAGATTTGATATTTAGGAGCAGCATTTAATTGATTGCATCAATGGTTGTGAATTTTAATATGGTGGTTAGCATCCCTGTTGGTCTTGTTGTCCACTGCCTGCTCCTGCAGGCTTGTATTTTGCATGCAGTGCCATTTTAGTTGTATCCGTGAAGAGAAAGAACTGAACGGAAACTTAACACCAATGCTGAGAGGCAGCCTGATTCTTGTAACGACTGATTTTGTAATGACTAGAAGTTTCTGCATGACCTTTTGTTTGATTTCTGATACCATTCTTACCTTCAAAGCAGAGCTTTATAACTAGTTAATATCTACAAGGAAGTTATAAAAACAGCCTTCTTGGGAAATTATCAGAAGATCAAATTTATACTCCTTTTATTTTTATTTATTTATTTATTTTTAAATATGGAACGCTTCACGAATTTGCGTGTCATCCTTGCGCAGGGGCCATGCTAATCTTCTCTGTATCATTCCAATTTTAGTATATGTGCTGCCAAAGTGAGCACTTATACGCCTTTTAAACTGCAGCCATTATTACAATGTGATTTTATCCTAGACTTACAGTAAATTTATATCAGTTTAAGAAGCCTTGGTCAAAACTGGGTGAGAATATTGCCTAAAACCTGACCTAGCTTACTGCAAGGCTTTCTAACCTTCATTCATTCAAGCTCACGTCTCATGACTTTATTATATCTAAATGGTGACTGTACTGCTAATTCCTTAGTATTTTTTCTTTAAATTGATTTATTACTGTTTTTAGGAAAATGAATTTTTTAAAAGTTCATATTAGGACCATAATTGGAAAAGCAGATGCATTTGACACAATAGAAGTTGATAACAAAAATATAATGAAAAGCAAACAAATGTTCTTAAATTTTAAGTGCATATATTTGTGTTCTGCAGACTGAGTTTATTGAAAATGAGAGAAAAAACAGTATTTGAGAAATGGGAAAGTTCAGCTGGCACCAAAGTAAAACATTTCATAGATATAAACAGAAGAGTAGAAGGACCATATCACAGGAAAGAATCTTCTCATCATGAAATCCAATGTCATTTGTGACCACCACCTGAATTTTCTTAATTTCCCAACAGTCACATCTGCATCACACTTGAGAAAAATATTGCCTTGGTGATAGATTGATAAGACTTGAAGAACACCTTTAGTTCACAGTCAATATATCAAAACAGATTCTGCATCCATGATTTTTTTCTCCAAACCATCATGTCTTTATAATTGCGGTGCATCTGGGAATAGCACCATCATTGTCTCAGGGAGCCAGGCGTGAACAGTCAGTCATGTCTCTACCTCCCACCTCTAATGAATCACAAAGGCACTTATGCCTCTGAAGCATCTTGTGTAACTGTCCTCTTTTCTGTTGCCATTGCCACTGTCCTAGTTCAGGATTTTGTCTGTTCTCATCTGGACTGTTGGTAGCCTATTAAGTTATGTCCCTGCTGTCAGTCCCTCTCTTCCACAGTCTATCTTTTACACATTAGTCATAAAGGCTAGTGGTTACTGAACACTGACTATATGCACCGTAGCAAACATTTTATCCAAACAACCTACTTGAATTCTCATATCCATGGTCCTATTTCTTACACATCACACCCAAGACATCACTGTGGACGAGGAAACAGACATCTAGAAGCTCATTTACTACAGAGATCAGTTACAAAAGCAGGATTGTAAGTTCAAGTGATTCACGCCTAGACTTCTGCTCTTAATTATTACACTATTTTATTCCCACTGTGACCCTGTGGGTCTCCTGAAGCCACAACTTTCACCATGTTTCATGAATTTGGTAGGTCAATTAAGCATAAGTTTTTGTTCTTGAGAACTTTCTGCCTTTGTTTTCTATAATTTCCCACCTTGTGACAGAACTAACCAAACTATATTTTCCTGACTATAACTAGCCAATCCTATACACACACTGAATCTTAGTTTTTCTCTTCTGAATAGATTCTCAACTCATTCCTACCGTCTTTATGACTTTAAGGTTTAAAAGCATCATATCTCCTCAATGAGGCCTGTACTTACCTTCCATCAAAACAACGTGGAACAATTTTTAAAGAATGTGTACTCTTGGTGTCAGGCAACTCAAGTTTGAATACTGGCTTGATAGATTATTTAATATGTTTAAGCTTAGTATCACCAATATTTTAAGGTTGTTCTGAGGATTAAGTAAGACACTCCATTAAAAATGCTTAAAACTTTCTCTGACACATAGAAAACACTCTCTAGTGGAATACATATATTTTTATTAATAATTGTCATCATCATTATCATTCCATTAACTCTCCCTTAGAGCATTTTCACCTACCTTATGAAGACATAATTTCTGCTTTGTGTTGCTTAAGGCACTTTTCCTCCCACTATTTTTATTTATTTATTTATTTGTTTGTTTATTCATTCATTCATTTTAATTTAAATTTTAGTTACATATAATGCAATATTGGTTTCAGGAGTTAGAACTCAGTGATTCATCACTTACATACAACACCCAGTACTCATCACAAGTGCCCATTTTAATACTCATGAGTCATCTGGCCCATCCCCCACACCCTCTGTCTCTTGTGGTTTGGTTGCCTCTCTTCTCTTCCTCCCTTCCCTTCTTATGTGTTCATCTGTTTTGTTTCTTAAATTCCACATATGAGTGGAATTATATGTTATTTGTCTTTCCCTGAGTGACATCCCACTTAGCATAATACTCTCTAGCTCCATCTCCATTGGTGCAAATGGCAAGATTACATTATTTTGGATGGCTGAGTAATATTCCATTGTGTATGGCACACCACATATTCTTTATCCATTCATCAGTCAGTGGACATTTGGGCTCTCTCCATAGTTTGATTAATGTTCATATGCTGCTATAAACATTGGGCTACATGTACCACCTTTGAATCTGTATATTTTTATCCTTTGAGTAAATACCTAATAGTGGAATTGCTGGATTATAGGGCATAGGCACTTTTTATTTACCCTTTTGTTTTGCCCCCTCATTCCAATAAATCACAAATTTCACAACAGACACCTTCTTTTATTCATCTTCATATCCATGTTATTAGCATAGTGGCATGCTTAGAGTTGTTGATTAGTAGCAATTGCAGAATTGATTGCTTATGACAATTATATTAATAAAACTGTAACATTTCCCTCAATTTAATAAGCAGTGCAGAATCCTATTATGTATATTCCCATTACTCCTTGATTAAAGTATAAGACTTTGTTCTTTCTGACCATGTCACCATTGCCAGTTCACCAAATTATCTACATGATTTTTAGTATCAAGCAGAACTTTGTTCTTTCATGTTCCTTCATATTCTCATCCCACAATGTGGGCTAGAAAAATGGGCAAATAAGGAGAGCATGTGATCCAAATACCATCATCCTGAATCAAAAAGAATGTATCACATTCTTCTTATATTAGAATGCCATTAAAGCTTCCATATTTTCTCTAGGATGCAAATTTCAGTGTTTCATGAAATATCCTCATAAACTTTTTGGTAAACCCGTAAACATTAGATGTTATTTACCTTTTTTGTCTTTAATTCACCATTTTGGATTCCATGTGCGTGTTATATTTTCCTAATTTCTATTATGAGAAACACACAAATATTAAAATAAAAAGTCCATGTACCACTAAATTTACCTTACTTTCCAACAGTGCTGGTCAGACTACAGTTTTAGAAATACCAGTTCTGTGGGTAAAGCCCATATTCATTGCTTCATTTGTAAAATATTTATAATCTACCCTATTCCTTCAAACCTTGACCACTATTCTCCCCCCAATACCCTTAATCTCCCTGAGGTATTTTGTATAGGTAGTATGTATTTCATGTTTTTGTGTCCTGTGTTCCTTATTTAATACCAAGCTCAAGTCCAACCTTCTCTACCTGTATCATTATATAGATATTGCTCAAATAATTCTCCAAATAGAAAAAATAGTAGCTCCAACCTTCCAGGATATGTTTTAATTTAGATGCCTTTAGCAAACAAGGGAGACACTTTTGAAAATTTTACTCATCATGGAGGTGTACTATTTTAAGGGAAAGAAAAGAAAAAAAAGATACAAGTTAGCAGTAATATTTTTCCTTTTCTTTCTGAAGACATTGAAATAAAAAAAAATTTAAAAACCTAGTTGGTAGGAGAGCAATAACTATGCATTCATCTCACAGTCTCCCATGACTTTGGAGTTACAACAAACTGTGAGTTCATTTTAGTCAATAATAAACTTTCAAACTAGTTGAAACAATGTCATGTGTTAAAATAAATCCATGGAAGACTTCACAGTAATTGATTTTTATTTTATTTTTAAGCTTTGATTTAGAAAAAAATTAAGTTTGGTTTCAAGAGAAGAAAACATAAGAATAACATAAAGAGAGCTAGGCCAGGACTAGCCATCTCTGGGATGAAAATTCCTCACTTATAAGATGAATGCATTTGACTAGATACTTCTTTGAAGTTCTTGTTCTTCTATCCAGAACCTCTGATGTCACCACAGTGACAGCATAGATGTCCTAATGTAGGAGCACCTCGTATTTATAAATTATACTTTCCTAGAATGTTCTCTATCAAGTTTTCAATATGTTTTCAAAGCAAGTCAAAGGCAGAAACAAACTCCTTTAGATTTTTAATTTAAGGAGAATGACAGTCTCATTCATGTATGTGTTTTTAGTGACATATGATGGTATATATGTTAACTCAAAATGTTATGTTTTACTTTCTTTTCAGTTGTAATACTGTAATATTTATATATTACATTTTTTTAAATCCCACATCAGAATTTTAAATTCCAAGTTTCCTCTGACCTTGCCTAGTACAAAGATAGGGCTTGAGAAAAAGAGAGAGGTTTCAAAGAGAAGTGATATGGAATCTAAGGAAAATTGTTTGGCTTCAAAAGTGATATACTTTATTTCTGCTTATATTCCACTAGCAGGAATGCTGTATGTTCCCATGGTGATAAAATGAATCTGGGAAATGTAGCTCAGTTGTGTGCTAGGAAGGGACAATGGGTTTTAAGACTTTATAGCATCTGTGCACATGGTGTGATACCATATTATTTCTCACAACAAGCCTCTGAGAAATACATTATTTTGCAATTTGACACATGAAGCAACTTAAGTTTAGAGGGACTAAGTAATTTGTTCAAAGATATTCAATAAAGCAAGTTATTTATCCAGATACCAAATCCTTACCCCATTGCCTCTCATAAACATATTAGGTAAAGATGTGAATTAATTAAAAGTTAATTCTTAAGCTTGATAATATGTACTATTACACAAACAGTGCAATGAAGTCATACCACTTAATAAGATAACCCTATGCATGCATCAACAAAATGTTAACTTGTTGGAATAGGGATTATATTTTATATAGCAATAACAAACAAGTGAGAAACAATTTAACAGTGATATTCTTTCATTTTTCAGAAGAATATTTACTGCCTACAAGCTAATAGCATTCACTTGCATAGTGGATCAAATGGTCACTATCCAAATATGGTCTTAATTAAGAAACTATTAGATCCAATATACTTGCTGTTTGCTCTTAGAAGAAAGAAAACATAATAAAGGGTTTGCATGACTATTTACAGTAATTTTGGGGGGTAATAACTTATTGTGATAGTCTGTCAAAACTAAACAGGTCAAGATGTTAATTTTTATCCGTCTTTTGTGTTTCCTAATTCAATTGAAAATCCTATTTTGCTATATTTAAAAAACACATTCATCCGTGTGACTGATATGACTAATAGAGCCCTCCTGTCGAGCTGCTGCCCCAAATAAATGTAAAATACTAAATGATTTTTAAAATATAAAAATGTGAAATAATAGAGATTACGTCTCCAGACATCATGCTCTCCACACAAACTCATTCATGATTCCTTTCACTCTGATTGATGCTATTGACTAATTTCCTCATCTTATTTTTGCACTTTCAGAAAATAATACTATTCAGCATGGTAGATATTCAAATTTAAGCTTGTCAGAAACTGAAATGGGAAGCAAATGGCAATGAAGAAAATTATTTTTCTTTAATATTTGACTTTTTTAAAGGAGTTTATTAAAAAGGTCACAGCACATTGCAGTGCATAACAACCCAGAAAAGAATTTGCTGGGCTTACAAGCTGTGGCTGACCAGAATTTGTTACCATGCTCACCTGCCTTTCATGTAATCTATCTCATTTAGAAAAGCGAGAATAGTTCATTCCTGAAGGGCAGAAATAGGTCAGAAAAGCCCAAGGAAAAGATAATTGACAAATACGTTAAACATGACTAAATTATTTTTTATATATTGATATATCCACTGTTAAATTAACAGTGTTTCTCATTAGCAAGTCAGTCATATCATGTTTAATTTTTCATATCTGTCTTCAAATTTATCTACCCCAAATTAACTTTTCCTCGCTATGCATTATCTTTTAGAATAATGACAAAAGAATACTAAAAAGTAGCATTTTCTTAAAATTAGAGTTCTTCTGCCATCACCATCACAAACCTAATTGTTTTGCCCTTATGTGCTTCTCTATCAGCTCTATGAGAAAACTGAAGTACAATAAATAAGTGGCTTTGCTTAGAGATAAAGCTTCAGTTGAGACCACTGAGTTCACTGTAATAGTTTTCAAACACGATTTCTAGCATGCTTATGTCACATTACTTACAGCACCAAGCACCTGGAATTTCATCGCTAAGTGGTAAAGAGCTACATAACATATAAGACAATGTGTAATTCCTGAGCTGTGTAATAGCTCCTTGTTAACTAGACAGTGCAATCATGGACACCAATTATAACCATCTAATGACTGTACTTTCTTAGCTGGTGATTTCTTGTTCCCAGTATTAGTGACTGAGAGTGGAAATAGATAGATAGCGAAAAGTAAAGTATTAGGGCTAAATCTTGAAGATAAAGCCCAACTGTAATTTTACTTACAGGGAAATTACTCGAAAGAGGTAAAGTCATATGAAAATCTTAAACATCTTTTTACATTTTAAACATCTGGGTCTTCATTTTCATTTGTACACAATTGAGTAGTGTTGGATTATAACATTTTTGAAAAGGTGAGGTACATCATCTGCAGTTTATCGAAGTCCCTGTTGTATTTTTGGGGCTTTGGGTCTTTTTTCTTCAATTACTGTTTTTGTATTTTGAAAAACCAAGTGCATCTATATCTCTGTGGAAAACTGGGAAAATGAAAGATAATCTCCAGATGAGCACTTATGTATGCATGCAGATGAAGTTTTTATTTGTTTGTTTTTTACTTTTAATAGGCAAAAGGAAATAAATGTGAAAACTATTACTCAGCCAAGGTTTGCTTGAAAATAGACTGATTTGCAGAGAAGTGCCAGAACCTGACTAATCTGTGTTTCCCTTGCTTCTTTGTATTCTACAACTGGATTTATTTGTCATAAATATCTAGCATATGTAATGGAAATCCACTTTAAGTGGCAGATGGATTTTAAACAAAATCCTGGGTGGCTCAGTTGGCTAAGTGTTCGACTCTTGAATTTGGCTCAGGTCATGATCTCATGGTTCATGGGATAAAACTCCACTTAGGACTCTTGCCTGACAGTGTGGAGCCTGCTCATGCACTCTTTCCTTGCTCGCTTACTCGCTCACTCTCAAAAATAAATAAATAAATGTAAATATATATGTATTTAAATAAACATAAAGTTATGAAGTTATATAGATGGACATTTGTGGATCTGGTCTTGTCCATATTTGTTTTTTTCAGTTCACATCTAAGCATATAAAAGCTTGGTTGCAATTTTCCTGAACATTATTGATTAACAGTCTTGCATAGTCAATTGACACTTTTTCCTGTTGTACTTTTCTGAAGATTGATACAATTATTGTTATGCCACAAAGCTCTGTTCTTTATTATCTTGGATGAAATGAGACAGCTGGATAGAGAGCAAAAACTGATTTCTATGTAAGAGCTGCCTTCATGGTTTTGCTATCACATAGTTGAATGGCCTCGAGCAGTCATATTTTGTTTTGACCCTCAATTTCTTTGTCTCAAAAAAGAAATCAGACTAGAATGAATTTGAAGCTCCTTTCACCTCTAAAATGTTGTTCAGTATTTCCTGATATTTGGCAGCTCTGTTATGAAGCAAACTTCTGGTGGGCATTTATGTCCCCACAACTTCCTAGCAAAAACTTCCTTGTGTTTTCTTATTCTGTTAAGAGATCTATTTTATCTGTCATGTATAGAGAACTTCACTGGTAACCATGGGGGCAAGAGGCCCAGAGTGTTGCCATAGAGATGGTTGGTAAGTTAGTTAAGGTCTGAAAAAATAAATTTGGCATGGGAAAAATAGGCCCACAGTGGGTATGAGGAGAGAGATGGATGTGAACTACATTAATTCTGAATGAGGAATTAGGAGAGGGCAAAGGTAGGACAGTGGCTATGTCATGGCTTTCAGAAAAGAGAAACAAGAGGTACTTGGTATCCTCCAACAAAAAGAACACTTGCCCTCAAGAGTGCACAGTATGACCACAATGTATTTTATTTTTAAGAGCTTAATTATATAAATTTGGCAGACGGATATAGTGCTGAGAATTGGTGATCCCTTAAAATAGTATTGATCTACCACTTCTAAAGTAATAATATGATGTATTAGCATTTGTAAGGTCTCTCCGTATAAATCATCTCATTAACTTTTCACAATATTTCTATAATGCAATGCCCGTTTTCCAGATGAGATTATTATGTACAACCAGTCTTATAGAAAAGTATCCAGAGAGGGTAAAGACCTTGTCCAAGATCATGAAGTAAGTCACTAAACAGACAGTCATGTTTCCTGATGGGCTCATTTCCTAATGCAGCAGTGACTCAAACACCAGGCCTGTTTCTGAACTTGTGTTTGCAAAGGAACTTGCCATTGGCCACAATTCTTTATCTACTATGTAATTTGTTTTCTCTTTATTGTGATTGCATCTATCTAGCTTCCTGGCCAGCTATCATCTGTCTATCTAAAACTAGTATGGCAGAATTGGAGTGTATTGGTTAGTTTAAGCTAGACTATGCTATGGTAGCCAAATAGCCGTCAAATATCAGTGATTTAAAACTGAAAAAAATATATATTCCATTCTATGGCATGTTATTTTAATGGCTGAGCAGGAAATAGCAAAAGAATAAAATGATTCTTAAAGTTTCTGCTTTGATAAGCATAAGTGATTTGGCTCACATTCCATTTGCCAAAGCAAGTCATGTAGACAAGCCTGTTACCCATGGGGTGGAATACACACTTCTCTTACAGAAAGGGCCACTGGGCAAGGCCTTTATAGGGAAAGACTTGGTAGAAAGAGATAACAAATACCTGGAACTGCAAAGTCATAACCAAAATTTACCATCAGCATAATCCTTTGTGCTATTCATGGCCCATCCCCCGGCCAGGTGAGCAGGTGTAGCTCAAGATAATGCAGGAAAAAAAGCCCCCATTAGTAAGGAAGAAGAATGATGAACTCTCAAAGAAGATAGAAACCAGCCATTAAAATATCTCTGATTCTGAAAATTACTCTTTTTTAAATTTTTAATATTTATTTTTAAGAGTGAGACAGAGTGCAAGCAGAGGAGGGGCAGAAAGAGAGTGGGAGATACGGAATTTGAAGCAGGCTCTAGGCTCTGAGCTGTCAGCACAGAGCCTGACAAGGGTCTCGAATCATGAACCGTGAGATCATGACCTGAGCCAAAGTCAGATGCTTAACTGACTGAGCTACCCAGGCACTCCATGAGACTTATTCTCTTTAAAAAAGACTGTTTTGGGTCAAGGTTGCTTATTTTGTAATGACCCAGTCATGATTTCCTATTTATTTAAAATTGGCTTCAGAAGGAGCAGATGAAAAAATACAATGGAAAAAACATGGAAATAATTGTAGGGTGATATGAACTGTCACATTTTATAAACATGGGCACGATTTTCCCTGCTGTACTTCTGGGACAGCTTTATTAATTACACTGAAAAAACAAGTCCATAAATATTGGTCCCATACTAAATTAAATTTTACAGATATTAGGCAGTGTAACTTCTAAGAAACAATAAACTAGCATCGTCTGCTTGTCACTAGGAGGAAGTAACTGAACATGATTTAATAAAGAATGGCCACAAAATAATGAAAAGGTCAGGCTGTCTTGATTGCTGTTACTTTGTCATGATAAAAAAAAATCTGTAATAAGTCTTGTATAAGAAAAGAGTACAAATAGAGTAGCTTCAAGTAAAATTGAAATCCTTTAATCTTAACAATAAAGCTCTATCATTTTAACCCTTCCTTTACAAAACATTCTTAAAAGTAATTCTGTCCCTCTTTTATAGGTGAAGTACATGAAGTATAGGGTAACAGTAATTTAAAACATTTTTGTGTGGCTACTTATCAGTAGAACCACAGCTAATCAACAAGCATGTATTTCCCCAGGCCACTGTTCCCTGGCCATTTATCTAAAAAGAAGCTAGTATAAAATAGAATGTTAATTTTATTGGCTGATGCCAAATAAGTTAGCAATAAGAGATATTGTTTTCCTAAGATCTGCTCCTATTAATCTACACACAGATGAGTCGTGGATAATGAGGGGGTGTTCATGGTTATGAAGATGATGATGAGAATGTTCAAGTCAGCTTTACAGAGCTCTCCCTGCCAGGCTCAGGGCTAAGGATTTACAAGGATTATTAAATATACCTGCAAGAGCTTTAGAAGGCTGGCCTTAATTTTATTTCTATGATCATGTAGCTGAGAAGTGGCAGAGCCAGGATTTGAACCTGTGCTCTGAGACTGAGCCATAGCATTTTTTGGGGTGTCTCATTTGTTGAAAGTAGCAATTTCCTTTTTATTAAGCCAAAAGGCTACTCACATGAACAGATGTGTGGAACAGGTGTGTGTGTGTGTGTGTGTGTGTGTGTGTGTGTGTGTGTGTATGTAGTGTACATTAGAAAGCACCTGTTTTCAAGGTACCTCATGCCCCTGGCATACCACAAAAACCCAATACGTTTTCTTATTCAAGTTGATGGCAAAGTTTTGAGTGTTGATAACTGTATGTCTCAAGTTAGAGTCTGTTTTTCTATACAAAGATAAGAATGAGAAAGTAACAGGAACATCTTGAACAAGGCTAGTTAAAATGCTATTACTAGAAGTCTTTTCTATGACTCAAAACTCTGAACATAATGACATGTACACTCTATTAGTAAAACATGACTTTTAGTAAAATTTGAAAGAAAATAATACTAGGTTAAGGGTGAGATGAGCTGGCCTTAAGTCCTAGTTGACCTTATTAATAGGTTTATACATCTGAGCAAATCATTTAACCTGTCAGACCTCACTTGTTTATCCGTAAAATGTAAGAATTATAATTGCCCTCTGAGAGTTGCTATGTTCTCTGAAAATGCCTAGAAAATTGTGAATAGCTTTGGGAATAGAGGACAACATGATGATAATATAATTGTATTTTCTCCTCTTTCTCATTCCTTTCCATAACCCTTGAAATATATATATTTCTGCATGAAGATATCAGGCATATTTAATGACTGAGAAAAGAAAACTGATTTATAATTTATTGAAAGTTCATAGAAGATGGTGATTGATGCAATGATTCACTTCTGTTTGCTTTTGTAACCTTATATTTAGACTAAAAAAAGAAAAGAAAGCTGAATTTTGTCCAAAAAGGCAGATGTGTGTGTGGGAGTGCTCTTTTAATAGCTGTCCCACAAAGTGACTCTGGAAAGATTTGGGAAAGGATGTTGAGCTGACATGTTGATTGACCAAGACCAGGTTGGGGTCTATCTGTCTCTGTCTCTGTCTCTCTCTCTGTCTCTGTCTCTGTCTCTGTCTCTCGCTCTCGCTGTCGCGCGCGCGCTCTCTCTCCCTCTCTCTCTCTCACACACACACACACACACACACACAATCTTGCTAAATGCATTCGGGAAATTCATTATTTTGCATTCTACACTACAAACAATATTCAATGCTGCAGTTATGTAATAAAGACAAAAACATGCAAGTCAAAGAGACTCCATAATTGCCTACTCAAAATGTCCTTATTTCCCATATTAAAAAGAAAAATAAACTCCAAGAAAGTGATGGCTAGCCTGAGCTCTCAAACCTCTCTCTTAAGCTTTATAACTCAAATGCTTATGGGCAGGTCCTCTCCCATTTATCAGATATTGAGGTAAAATAAAATGAAGAAAAATAAAAATCAAGAGGGAAAAAAATGACTGAGTTAAGAAGAGGACCTATTTCTACTTCTATATTGGCAGAAAATGTAGCATTCAGTGCTTTCTAAGAAATAAGTCATATGTGGCATAGCACTGCTGATAGTGTAACTATACATTATTAGTTGGAATCTCATGCAGTGGTGACAGAAAACCTAAAATAAGAGTCTTAAAACCTAGGTTCCACTTGCAGCCTGTGTCTAACTTGCTGCATTGCCTTGATCTAATCCTTTTATCCCTTTGTGTTTTAGTTTCTGTCAGTAAGATGTGCATGGCATTAATGGGAGTCCTTTCTCAGAGAGGTGTGGGGAAAATCAAATGACATAATGGATGTGAAAGTGCTTTGTAACATGTTGGGAGTGCAGCACATAGCCAAAGCATCACTATCATCACTTTAATAATTACTTTAAGGCTTCCTCTAGATCTGAAGTTCCAGAATCATGCAGCAAAGGTAAGGCCTAAAGATGTATATGTCTTTGTGCCAGTAAGAAAATTAAGGCATAAAAAAATATGAATCATTGAATCATTGATCTCAGCACCAGATGGAGCAAGGCTGGGAGTATGACTCAATTCCTGCCTCTCAGTCCTGGGTCCCTGTGATCAGATTTTGTCATCAGGACTTGATGAGGATAACAAGCTAATCCAAATGAAGGGTATTATTAAAGGAACACAAAATGCAAAATTCTGACTTTTTTTGCTTCTCTTGGGGGGAACGTGATTATAAAAGATCAAGGCTAAATGTACAAATGAAAGGGCAATGAAAGTTATACTCAGTGGAAGGCACAGGAAAATGGAATTTGAATGTTCCCTAGGATTAATTAATTTTCACCTAAAGTTGATAAGAGACCTGCTCATTTGACAATCTCAGAGTCGCGGTGGGTTTGTGAGAGAGCCAAGTGGGCTAAACTCAATGCTTTTACTTTTCTGGGGATCAAAAGTTAAACTTTTATTTATTTATTTGTTTCATAAAAATTTTTTGAGAGGGGGGGTTCAGGGAGAAAGAGACAGGGGAAGGGAGAGAGGAAGAGGGGGGAAGAGGGAAAGAGAATCTTGAGCAGTCTCCATGACCAGTGTAGAGCCAGATGCTACCTAGGATGTGCCCTAGGAGAATATAATAGGTCATAGCAAGAAGGATATAAAAAAAAAAAAAGGGCACCAAGTTCTCCTTTAGACCTATAGCTCTAGCATAGTAATTTCGTGACTAAACATGAGATTATGTCTACTAGAATACTCTGTATGATGGTGATATTAGGAAGTTACAGTCAGCACTCCAGACTGTAGCTTTCACTTGAGTAATGCATCTTTCTAGCCTCTTGACTTGGGTAAATTCTGGAAAAGGAGTCAGGTGATCTGAGCTCTGGGGCCATCTCTGTAAGCTCTGTATGGGCTCTTGTAAGTTTCTAGCCTATCTTAGCCACAGTTTGCATGCCTATAAATAAGACTAAAATATCCTATTTAGTCAACCATACAGAATCTCTCTAATAGTTAAATGAGATTAAACTATATGGAAATGGCTTTGTAATTGCAAAGCACTACATACCTCCACAGGATCACTTGTACAGTGCTATACAAGTTCAGTTAGTTACTTTGTCCATTACTCGTTTAGTATTTCCAGATCACACATGGTAAACAAAACATTTATTTAAACATGATATTAGGTTCAAAGTTACAAGAGCATCAATCTCAGTGTCAAGAAGCTTCAAACCTAGTTATTCAGTGTAATAGTTATAAAACTGTAGAGGAAAGGAACTCTCTACTCTCCTTCTTTAATTCACTTCAAACTAATCTACATAGCTACTTTTTCCATTCCCTTCACTGAAAATATTGACTGATGCCCTTGGTAATTTTAACACTTGAGGCTCATTGGTGGCTCTATTACATGTCCAAGTAATTCTGCTGAATTTATTATTTACCCAGAGTTCTATATTTGCCCAAGTATGTTTATGAATGGCAAACTACTATTTTAATGATATATTAGACATTACATGAAGTCATATATTTGGGTGTGGGTTAATTGTGAGTGACTATAAAAATAATAGTAGAACAAATTTTACACTTCAAATTTTTAGAGTAGATGAGTTTAGATTTATAGTCTATAATTTTAGGGTCTATTCATGGGGGGAAGGTAACACACTGATAAGCAATTGGCAAAATCTTGTTCAAAGAAATAGAGCCTTGGGTCTATTTTTTTAAGTGGTGGATAAAAGCATACTTTCTGTAAAATTTTAGGTTAAAATGCACCTAAAGACAGCCTACCACAAGCTCTTTGTATTTGAGGAAGGGCTCCTCCTTTATAAGACTGAAAACAGATAAAACCTCTTGAAAGTCCAGCTTCATTGTTATCTCCTTAGCAACTAGCAACAGGACCTGACACACAGAATGCTCCATAAATGTCTATTGTAAAATTGAAGGAAGACAGCTAGGAGAAAGAATCACGGAGGCAGAGCATTTGAAATGAATCTCGAAAATAGGGAGAAATTGGGTTTGATAGAGATGTGGACAGAATAGAAAGAACATGAATGTATCTTCTTGAGAGATAAGGATTGTGGTTTAATGTAATTTAAGATGTGTATGCACATTTCAGAAAATGATTCAGTATTCTGGGCTTGTACTCACAATTATTGGCCTTCAGCGGAGACTGAGAGTATGACATCAGAAAAATTAATTCCTATTTTTGCTGAAAGTTCTTAGTTTGGCATTTGAATATCTATGCTTGCAAAATTTGGAAGAGCTAGAAATCAAAGGGTCATGTAGAAGCATGCATGCTCGCATGGATAAATGAATGTTCTTGCTAACTTTACAATGTCTTAGTGTTTCTGAAGGCAAAAGTCAGATTATAAAAAGTTTTAAAATTATATAAAGAAGCATAATAGAATTTGTGGGATTGAATGGGTTGAGTTTAATACACACTTTTTCTTATTCTGCTAGACTAGAGCTTGAAATATTTTGCTAACTATATAAGGAACATAGAGACACAATCACACTTGATACATATGCTTATTTTAATGTTCTTATTTTTGAGAGAGAGAGAGAGCAGAGGAAGGGCAGAGAGAGTGGGAGACAGAGGATGTGAAGTGAGCTCATGCTGACATCAGTGAGCCTGATGCAGGGCTCAAACCCACGAACCATAAGGTCATGACCAGAGCCAAAGTTGGGTCCTCAACTCACTGAGCCACCCAGGAGCCCAATATGCTAATTTTTAAATAATCTCACAAAGTATGTACTTATATATTTTGAGTGGTTTTGAATTATTCAGAGTTAAATACACTAAATACAATGGCAGGCAAATATGAAGTGTTCAATAAGTATATAGCTATTGAAACCCTCAGAGTCTTAATTACAGTATTTGATCTCAAGTAAAAGTATTAATTTGACAATTATAGCTTTTATTTCATTATCATAAAAGTAACACAACTTTATCTCAACTCATTTTGCTGAAAGGACTGACCTGTAAAGACATGAGGCCTTTTATAGACTATGTCCCATTTAGTATGAATATTCATACATCTTCCTATAGCAACACAAATATGTTTGATGATGGCTACTGCTCCAGACCCTTCTGAATTGTTTCATAGCCTATGTCATATGTATAGTGTTCATTTTGTAAAATCTTTTTAGAAAAAGGCTTCATAGCACATTTATCCTCAAGACGTGGGGAAAGTATTTTGTGTCTTTACTTAAATCTCTGCAGTTGATCCAAATGATTGTTTCCCCACTCATGTCAGTCATTAAAATGACTTAAAAAGACAGTTGGTTCTTTTACAGCAATATAAGAGATCTGAAATAAAACAAAGCACAATCACCTTCTTAATTTTTCCTTTACTACTTTTATATTTTTAGAGCATGATTTCTCACAGGACATTACAGGTACTCCAACATTGCTTCTGGTACTTTACTCAAAATACAGACTTCTAGACCTCTCTCCGTATCTGTAGAATTAGAATCCCAGAGGTGTGACCCCGGACTCAGCATTGTAAAAGGATCCTAAGGTGATTCTTAGGCATAATAAAGTTTGAGAAATGCTGCCTCAGATGCTAAGGATAATCTGGACTTTTTATTTCCTATTTCATAAATGATTCAGTCCAACCCAAACAAGTTTCTTCCCATATTACATTGTGTAATGCATTCTGTATTTCTACCTTCCATTTCCTAGCATTTGAAGTCCCTCCTATTGTAGTTATGATTTTTAGTCCCCTGGCATATTCAACTGTACCTTTATTATTGCCTACGGTTACCACTGGGGCTTTCTAAGTAGAGGTCTTGGAATAGCTCCGAGGAAAGGAGAGTATGTTGACCTTCTTCAGAAAATTAATCCAGACAGGGCAAAGATATTAGGGAAACTCTTGTTCTCTTTTTAGATATGGCAGGAATGTAACAAAAGCTATGACTTCTTTCTTACTACATCTACCAAAGTGATTAAGAGCTATATGGTGATGTGGGAGTCTCAGTGGTCAAATAATACTATACAGCATCAAGTATTTGAAAAGGCAGGCATTTAGGGAGACACTAATTTGACTTAGAATTATTAACTTCCAACTGGTCCTCTTTTTAAACAAACATTAGGAAAATACGGGTTCAATACTTGGAAAAGTTGAGGTTTAAACCATAAACCCACAATTGGCCAGTTTAGTGAGTCACTCATGCTTCTATTTTA
Source organism: Helogale parvula (assembly GCA_004023845.1). NCBI lineage: Eukaryota > Metazoa > Chordata > Mammalia > Carnivora > Herpestidae > Helogale > Helogale parvula. Next base: position 39,490 of record PJEM01008963.1, read on the forward strand.
CAATGCCATTGCCTCATAAAATGGAAAACAAATATTTACTTCAAAGTTTAGTTGGATTAAATGAATATTATAGAGAGCAAAATATCTTTTGGTGTTTTGTATTTTATTTAACTAAAGACGATCTTCAACTCATTCTAGAATTGGATTAATTTCTTGGGAACATATTTGCAGATAGGAAATCAGGATACACTTCATAGGCATCATCATACACAGCTCAAGTGGAAGTTACTACCCAAGAAAGTGAAACTGTTGAGCAATTTATGAGTAACCACTGTGAGTGTCCGTGACAACGTGAAAGATGAAGTCACGATGAGTGTGGGCTAAAGAGGAATAAAACTGTTTATCTAACCAGTCATTGTAAACTCTGTTGAAATCAACAGCATGTATGATAAAATAAGACTATATAAGATAAGTATAAGACAGGAATCCTTTGAAAGAAATTCTGAAGGGTCCAATTTCAAAAGTTGCTTATTTGTGTCTTTATCTTAATGTTCTTCCGTAATCATGTTATGTACATATATTGAATTCTTAGACTTCAATCCCAATCTGTTCATTGGAAATGGAGAAGTTGAGGCCTAATGAACCCTGGATTAAATTGTGATAAAGCTAGGGTTAAAACAACATGATTTTATTGTTGTATCTAATGTTCTATTCACTACATCACTTGATGATACTTCTATCATAAATTTACAGACTTTCAAACTTACGAATTTATTCTTTACTTCTCCATATGCAATTCATGATCATATATTTTAAGCCTTCTTTCCAGTAGTAGCATTACAGGCCCATATTATGGGGTCTGTGAAATTCCATGAGATAGAAATGACCGGTTAATGACTGCCATTTTATGATCTCTTACAATATAAATCATATAAGCCAAATAACAATTAAATGGATATTTCCAGACAACATATAGGCTAAAACTTTGCTTACTATGGCTTTCACAACATTCTGCTTTTTTATGAATGCTTTTTATTGAAGTATAGTTGACATAAAATATTAGTTTTAGGCATACAACATAGTGATTTGACAATTATATATATTATGAAATACCATAAGTGTAGTTACCATCTGTCACCATGCAAATTATTACAGTATTATTGACTATATACCCTATACTGCACTTTTAATCACTGTGGCTTATTTATTCTATAACTAGAAGTTTGTGCCTCCTAAGTTTTGCCCATCCTCCTACGACCACCAGTTTGTTCTCTGTATTTATGAGTCTATCTCTGTTTTTGTTCACTTTTTGGATGTGTGTTTACTTATTTTGAAAGAGAGAGGGAGGGGGAAGAGGGAGGGAGGAGGGGGAGAAAGAAACAGAGAGAGAGAATCACAAGTACATACACTCTATGCTGTCAGCACAGAACCCAATATGGGGCTTGATCTCATGAACTGTGACATCATGACCTGGGCCAAAATGAAGAGTCAGACACTTAAACAACCAAGTTACCCAGACAGCCCTGTTTTGTTTTTTAGATTGCATATATAAGTAAAATCATATGGTATTTGTCTGACCTATTTCACTTAATAGAATGCCCTCTAGGTCAATTCATGTTGTTGTGAATGGCAAGATTCTATTCTTTTTATGGCTGAGTAATATTCTGTTGTGCCTATGTGCCTGTACTCGTGTGTGTGTACCACATTTTTATTGATTCATCTATTAATGGACATTAGGTTGCTTCCATATCTTGGCTATTGTAAATAATGCTGCAATAATCTTAGGAGTGTATGTACTTTACAAATGAGTATTTTTGTTTTCTTCAGGTAAATATCCAGTAGTGGAATTAGGGGGTCATATGGTAATTCTATTTTTAATTTTCTGAGGAAACTCCATACTGTTTTTCCTAGTGGCTGCACCAATTTACATTCCCACCAACAGTGCACAAGGGTTCAATTTTCTCCACATCCTCCTCAACAGTTGTTATTTATAGTCTTTTTGATACTAGCCATTCTGACTGGTGTGAGGTGTTATTCTCATAGTGCTTTTGATTTTTATTTTCCTGATAATTAGTGATGTTGAACATACTTTCATGTTTCTTGACAATCTGTATATCTTTGGAAAAATGCCTATATTGCCTGCCCATTTTTAATTGGATTATTTGTCGGGTTTTCTTGGTGTTGAGTTCTATAAGTTTAAAACAATGCATTTTGGATATTAACTCCTTATTGGATATATCATTTGGAAATAGCTTCTTCCATTCAGTAGGTTGTCTTTTTGTTTTGTTGATGGCTTCTTTTGCAATGCAAACGCTTTTTAGTTTGATGTAGTCCCAAAAGTTTGTTTTAGCTTTTGTTTCCCTTGTCTTGAGAGATAAATCCAGAAAAAATATTTCTAAGGTTAATGTTAAAGAGATTACTGTCTATGTTATCTTTAGGAATTTTATGGTTTTAGGTCTTCTATTTAGGTTTTTAATCCATTTTGAGTTTATTTTTATGTATGGTATAAGAAAGTGGTCCAGTTTTAATCTTTTGCATTTACTTGTCTAGTTTTCCCTGCACCAGATACTGAAAAGAATATATATTCTTGTATACTCTTCCCTCCTTCATTGCAGATTAATTGACCATATATGTGTAGATTTATTTCTGGGCTCTTTATTCTCTTCCATTGATCTTTGTGTCTGTTTCTGGGACAACATAATAATTAAAGTATAAGTACATAGAGAAAAGTGCAAAAACAATGTTTTCAACTTGAATTAAAAAAAAAAAAACTCATGTTGTCGCTACCCAAACAAAAATATAGAACAATATTAACACCACAGAACCTCCGTAACAAACCTTCTTAGTAATACCTACTTACCACTACCTCGAACACTATGCTGGTTTTTATTTTCTTAGCTATCTTTATCAGCTTTTGAAATTTATGTGACATTTTATCAGTTTGATATTTACATGAATAATCATACAGTGTGCAAACTTTTTCATCTAGTATCTTAGATTTAGTACATTCTTCCATGTGTGAGCAGCAATAACTCATTTCATTGATATGTAATATGAAATTTCATTGTTATACCAGAACTTATTTATTTTATGCATGATGGACATTTTGATTGTTTCTTTTGACTTCTATAAATAACGTTGCTATAAACATTGATATGCATATCTTGTGGTACATTTATGCATTACTTTTGGATATATACCCAAGTGTAAAATTTCTGGGCCATAAAGAAAGCAGATATTCATCTTTGTAGAAATTGTGTTTCCCAAAATTATTGTATCACTTTACAATTTCACTATAAGTTTTAGATACTCTATATTCTAGCCAAGTCTTGGGATTTCCATGAAAAGTTAATTTTTTGTTTTATTTTTAATTTTTAGCCACTCTGATGAGTGAATGGTGGCATCAGTTTGTAGATTCAACTTTGATTTCACTGATGACTTCTGAAGTATGCTTATTGGTCATTTGCTTATTTCTTCTTGCAGAGTGCCTCTTCAAGGCACTGCCCCAATTTTTTTGTCTATCTTTTTCTTATTGGTCTGTAGGAGTTCTTGAATTTCTGGATACAAGGCTTTTGGCAGCTAGATAAAGTTCTTCTCCCATTCTCTGATTTGCCATTTCATTTCTCTCTGATGCTTTTTCATCAATAGTAGTTCTTGACTTTAGTGTAACATGGTTTTAATCTTATGGTTAACTGTCTTTTGTGTCATGTTGAGGATATCTCTGCCTTTCTCAGTGTCAAGAAGAAATTTTCCTCTTTTATAGAATTTACATTTTATTCTTAGATCTTTCACTTCTGTATCCATGATCCATCCGGAATTGTTTTTGTGTAAGGTGTAATGTAGCAATCAAGCAACAAATTAAACTAAATGTGTATTCAATGATGTTATCAGTATTTTTTTGGATAAGACTGTCCTTTCCAGATGCAGGTTAATGACAACTTGGTAACAGGCTAAGAGACCATGTATGTGTTTCTTAGAGTAAATGTAGTATGATTTTCTACCATTGTGCCAGTGTCACATTGTCTGAATTACCCTATAGTATAAATATCTTGTTATCTAATCATATAATTCCTCATCTTGATTTTTTTGGTTATGATGTAGAAAAATAACACAGTTTTCTTTAAATTTTAAAGCAATCTTATCAATTTAAAAAGTACCTGAAATTATGATTGATGCTGTATTGATTCTATAAATCTTTTATAGACCACTCACATCTTTATAGTATCAAACTTACATGAACAAAGTATATGCCTCCTTTTATTTAGATCTTCTTGTTACCTTAATCAGACTTTTTGTGTGGATGTTTGTGTGTGTGTATGTGCATGCATGCATGTATAAGTCCTGCATATTTTTCATTAGACATCATAAAAGTGCATTATAAGACAAATAAAGCTCAAGGAGGAGAGAAAAGAACAGAGAAAAGGAGGAGAACAAGAAGGAAGGACAAGAATGTTAGAAAAACAAAAGCAAAAAACAAAAAGAGCAAGATAAAAGAACCCATAAAAATAAACTCATGAACTTGGAGGTAAAATTGTAAACAAGATGTTGACACATCTACTCCAGTGTTATATAAGAAGAATGTTAGTTGACAACCAAGTCAAGTTTAGTCTTAGAATCCAGAGCTAGCTTAATATTATAAAATCAACCACTATCTGCTAAATTTATCACAGTCCTAAAATGAAAAGGGAAACACATATGATCATATCTCTATGGATTCAAAACATTCACTTGGAAAACTTGACATTAATAATAAAAATAATTAGTAAGCTAGAATAAAATGGAATTTCCCCAATACAGTAAAGAGTATTTAAAGTAAAAACAAAATCTAAGGCAAACATATAGTGGTAAAATATTGAAAGATTCTCTCTGAAATAAAAAATCAGTAAAATCACTAAATCAAATGCCAATAGAAAAATCACTGTTATTTCTCTATATTAAAAATAATAATTAGAAATCCAACTGAAAGCTTAGGTTTTTTTCCAGATTCTCTCTTTCTAAGCTGTTCTAGAACCTCATTTTTTAAAATTTTCTTGCAACATGAAAGTACTGAATCAACAAACGTAAGTGACTGTAGTTTTCTTTTCTCTAGAATTTTGAGAGAGGTCCTGGATGCCTCCTTTGTTACCTGAGGTCTTTAAACTATGTGCTTTCATTTCTGGCCAAAAAATTGTATCCACTTCCTTTTTTAAAATATTTTTACGCTTTTGTCTAATCAGGAGGTTTTTTACAGTTAGAAATAGACATCCATATGATTTTTTTTTTTGCTCTTACCATTACTAACATCCCTTAAAAGTTTATTTTTGATTTTTTTGGTCAATTATAGTTAAGTCAAAATTAGCTTTGAATAAAACTTTGTCCTCAATTTTTTATGCTTTTAGTCCTAACTTTATTATTTTTCATAGGTTTCCCTTATAATTTTTGTTGACATTCATTAAGGTAGGAATATTGTTTCTCTTGGTCTGTGTTTTATACCCTCACATAGAATCTGACATATATTCTCAATAAAGCTCTCTGAAAAAAATTAACTTACTTTATTGATTCTATAATGCACATTCATTTTATATCTTAGTATCTCTACAGTCAAGATTATCTTTTAAAAGCTATGTTATTTTGCAATACCTGTAAGATAAGTAGATTCTGATACAGCCAAGAAAGCACCAATATTAACATTTAATATTAATTAAAGCAACTTAGAACATATGATAATCATTAGATATTTGAAAACAAAATAACTATGAGGAATTGAATTGTTATTATTCTGCAGATGACAAACCGAGATTTGGAGAAGTTAAGAAACTTGCCTGGCGTCACTTTTGTATGTGGCAAAGCCACAACTTGAAAATAGGCCTGTCTGACTCCGAATAATGTACTTATAATCATTGTGTTAATATTTTGGTTTGTGTGTGAAACATTTAAAATAATTCCTATCACTATGGAGGCACCATCTTTAAATTATAAATTATCACAAAATCTAGGAGGAAAGTCAATCTCTTATGTTCACATGAGCAAAAAATGGTAGTAAGTGACAAGTCAAGATTAGGACAGTTAGAGTTAAAGCAATGCTCAGTATAGCCATTAGAGTTGCAAAATAAACCAGAGCAGAATCCCTAGGAGATAGCATGCTTAAGCTGGGTTTTAATGTGAGATTTCTGATAGACTAAAGAGTGAGGAGAGGCATTTAAGCAAGAATAAGAGTATAAATAAAGGCTCAGAAGTAGTAAGGACCAAGCTTATTCAAATGATTGTGAATGTTAACTGTTTAAGGAATTCAGTTCCTAATCTCACATTTTTACCTCTCCTGTTCTAAAACAATTGAAAAAGTAAACAAGTAAATGGAAAGTGACCAAAGCATCTCCTTCACTACTGACAAAGCTGATCTTTTTTGTTTGCTTTTAAAGTTTATTTATTTATTTTGAGAGAGAGAGAGAGCATGTGTGCATGTAGTTGAAGGGCAGAGAGAGAGAGAGAATTTTGATTTTGAAAAATTTCACATATACCTATGCTAGAGTGAGCTTTACAATACTAAACTCCAGAACTAGAATTACCCATCCAGAAGAACTAAGATTACCCATACTTGGAATAATGAGTGAAATAAGTATGTCCTTTAGGCACTCACTCCCAAGAAGAAGGAGGAATGAATGTCCAGTTTCTCCTTCTAAAGCTCATCACTCATCTAAAAATTCCATCTTCCCTGGGATTGATTGAAAATCTATAGAGTGGATAGTAGCGTTACTCTAATGAAGTTCTTTCACAGGGTGGGAAATATTGGGAGTGACGATGAAACATACCTTCAACTTGACCAAACTTGAAAATCTATACCTAACCATCATAAAAATTTATTCCTGTTCTTAATTTTCTACCTGGCACATAATGCTAGTGATCAGCTCTTCATTCCTAGCTCACCTTAAATATTTCTAATAGCTATGAAATAGAACTGAAATACTCCTGTACAAAGTAGCTCAAGGGATCTCATAAGTCATCTAGATAGGACAATTTTTAAATATATTTTAAATCTCTTTAAATAAGGTAAACTGTTCTCAGTTCCTTTTGGAATGGAGGGACATGTTTGCACCTAAGCATATGAAAAATTGAATGGAAGACAGGGTTTCTCAGCTTCAATTATGGTATCTTTCCAAGTGTATCTCCTATGTGTTCAATAGTTACAATAATTAAACCTGGAAAAAAATAAGGTCTTGGGATAAATATTCTATATCTTAAGACTTTCGCTTTCTGGTAGAGAAACAACTAGAAAAATATATGGCCTAGATATATTTTTTTAATTCCTAAAATGTATATTTATTTGTTTTTAGTTGAATCGTCGAGCCAACTATGTTTGGTGCCAGAGTCCTTTTAAATTCTCTGGATATTCAATATTATCTTACTATCTCCTCATGTATCCTTTCTAATGTATCATTAATTTCTGTTTTTATGAATAATTTTAAACTTTGTTAGGAACTTAAATAATAGGCATCTGGGCTCTACTGACCACACCATTTTCAACCAAGGTTGTGGTTGACATGGGCACTAAAGAGGCTTCATTGAAAATGTACGTAGTAGCTACACTTTAAGGTCTGATATATAAGGTTTTTGGAGTCCTATACACCACTTTGGAGTTAGGGTTCTCAAATTTTTAGATACTACTTGTTAACTACTGCTAATTTACTAAGACAAGAGGATTCTTGGGCTGTCTTAGGAACATCAAGAAGACCAGTGAGGCTAGAAATAGGCATCTAGTACAAGGAATTTGACTTTAACCAAGGTGGTGGTTTTTTGACAGATGAGTATGATGAACGGCAACAAAGTTGAGAGAATATGAGGGGATAGTGTAATGATCAGACAAAGAATTTACAGAGTAAGGAGAGAGGATACTGGAGAGACAAGGGAGAATAAAAAGCTTACAGAAACAATGGACTGAAGGTCTCTGTTGGGCCAAAAGATTTTGGAGACAAGGGTACCAAAGAAAGTCAACTAGAAAGTGGAGATTTTAGTCACCGGGTAAGATTTGTAAGATAGAAATTATGGAACAGTTGCAGTTAATTGTTAAAAAGTGATGTTGCAGGGGCACATGAGTGGCTCAGTCAGTTGAGCACCTGACTTTGGCTCAGGTCACGATCTCACAGTTCATGGATTTGAGCCCCACATCAGGCTCTGTGCTGACAGCTCAGAACCTTAGGCCTGATTCTGACCCTGTGTCTCCCTCTCTCTCTGCCCCCTCTCTGCTCGCTCGCTCGCTCGCTCTCTCTCTCTCTCTCTCAAATAAATAAACATTAAATTTTTTTAAAAGGTCGTGTTGCATATGCCATGCAAGTGGATGAATAAAGTGGCATTGAGGTCAATGTTATTATATCAGCAGACTAGAGGAATTTAAAGAACTCAAAGAAACAGAGTTTTGTAAAGATCATACAGTGATCTTTGATAACTCAGAATTTATATAAGGGATGCCAAAGAACGTGATAGAGAGTCAAGTGGAATATAATCTGAGCATATTGATGAGACATGAAACATTCAAGGCAGCTACTGCTGGTGTTGTTGAGGCTAGGGAGAAGTTATCTGTGTCTTGTTCTTCACCCTTATAGATGAGGAAAAACATTCTGGAAAATCAGATGTTTATGCCAGTATGTGATCCAGGACTCTCCCTAACTGATCCTTGGTGATTGGAAAAGCCTAAAGAAATCACAGTCTTACACTAGTACGTGGATTCACTCTTGACCTCTATTGTGGGTGGGTAGGATTATACCAAGTGTGAGACTCTATCTGAAACCTTTAAATAGAATTGAGACTTTGGAAGAAGCCAAATGTTATCATGAGGTTTCCCTATTCACCCTGGTAATGGTGGCAGAAGGCCTAGGAAATGATATGCATTGCTCTCAGGTTAAATTTCAAATTCCTTAGCATAACATGTGTGAGCCTCAATATCTGCTTCTCCAAGCATTCCTTCTCTGCCTTCTTCACTAAATCCCGAAGCTCTACCTTATACTCACAGAATTGTTTGTAGTTTCCCAAATATTTCAGGCTCTCATATGCCTCAGGGAGTTTGCACTTGCTGTTTTCTTCTACATAGCATTTTCTCAGATTCTTCACCTAACAACTCTCTCTGTCCTTTCATGTCCTTCAGTTGAGATGAAGTAACCCCTCACAGTGTTTGCACTTCTCTTCCTTTATTCTCCTCTTTTGTGGCATTTGTAACAGTGCCATGAATTTCCTGTTTACTTTTCTTTGCAAATGAGCTCACTTTGTGAGCTGACAGTGTCCCATTCCCCCGTGCATTTTCAGTTCTTCCCATTGGGAGTAGCTTATAGCAGATGATCGATAAACATTGGTTACTATAAATGTATTTAATTTCCAATAATAATCTTCCTCAACTTTTTAAAACTTTTAGTTACAAAATTTCAGAGGTAATGTCCAAATATCGTTACCTCCGCAAACCTACCATTATTAGAATTCAACAGTGGCATTATTAAGAGATGGAAGAGAGGAAAAGAGTAAGTACAAACACATAAGTAATAGAGATTAAGAGACCATGATTGCCTAAAGCTTCATGATTTATGTTAAGGATTGTTGTTAGCAAAGTTACCAAATCTCTATACACTGACAAACTGTGTTTTGAACATAAATGTCATTTTTCTTCACATGAAAATCTTCACTATTGCATGCACTTTAGATATTTGGAGTAAATGGATTTCCCTTCAAAATTAAAACTATCCTCAAAAAAAATTAAGATTATTCTAGGTTGATATTAGGATGTTTTAGTCTGTCTTCTCTCTCTAATCATCTATATAATCTTAGGATTTGCAACTAAATCTAAGAATTTTGTAAGATTATGGAATAGGGACTATTCTTATTTATCATGTAATCCAACCATCATTGGGAGCTCATGTCTCCAAACGTGAGCAATACTGAGATTTTGCCTTAATGATGGATTAGATTGTCAGTCTTCTTAGTTTAGTTTCAGTGACTCTGGATATGAGTCTGGACTCATGAATCCCAGAAATCCCAATTTTGAAAATCTTGTTGACTGAGTTAAAGGATTGTGTCTATAGGAATCCCCTATAAAATGCAATGCTGCTAGGAAAGATAATCATTAGACACCTAGTCCATCATGGTGTCTTCCTTTCTACCAGATCAGTCAGAAGGGAGGGAATGTGACACAGAAAAGAGTTGAGTATTGATATGAAGAAACATGCCCCAAGGAATTAAGTGCTTACCTAAAGTTGTAAACCTAGTAAGAATTAGAATCAAGGTGTATATCCAATATCCAAATTTGATCTCAAAGCCTACACTGTTTCCATTGCATAAACTTGATTAGAACACAGAGGTTGCTTAAGGCAGGCATGTCAGGCAAGGTCCTGTATGAAGTTGGGCAAGGGGCAGGAAGGAGATCTTTGTCCACACAGGACAGACAGCATCAGGAGGAAAAGACCAGAGAAATGGAAAACATAAGACATAATTTCAGCATTTATCATGCTTTTGCTTAGATCTTCTGAATTAACCAGAGAAAGGGAAAACTATGTTTTGTGATAGCTACTGGTCTAGCCTTCTGAATGCTCTTCCTTTCCTGGGGATTAGAGAACATGGCTCCATGCCAAGACATGTATCTCTCCTGCTCAGCTATCCAGAGTTCTCTTCCCTGAAACACAGTGAGGAGGTGGATTGATTTCAGCTCAGATTTTCATCTTGGTCATTCAACCTGCATTCAGCAAGTGGCATTATTTTACTCCTGGAGGCAGAAAGACAGTCAGTCCCTCCCTGGAGGACAGTTGACTAAGTGTGGAGAGACTGTTTGTTGGCATCCCTTCCCTTGTCTGGGTTCATTTTTACATAATAGCATGCCACAGCTTTTCAAGGAACAATGCTAGAAACTGCCTTGGTTTCCCTTCTTGTGACATGTACGGAGGAAACATAAGTACTTGCAAAATGCTTCTGCTCCAAGCTCAGCTCCCAGTAGACAGATAATCAATTTTCTCTGATGCCAAGTTCCTTTCTCTCCCTTCCTCTCCGTCGAACACCACATACAGATAGTAGCCTATGACAGAGGATCACTAATAGCTTCCAGTTCTCTGGGAGGAAGTTTGAGAAGTGAGGGGTTCGCTTTCTTCATTTCTAAGATGTGGTTATTGAACAAGTTGATATATAGAATTGTATATTTCTGTGGTTTTGGTTATTGTGTTATTTTGTCAGTGTATGCAGCAAAAATATGTGCAACACTTTTAATGGAAATTCACAATGGAAGTTGAGAATCAAGCTCCTGGAATTCCATATTTTAGATCGGATGCTAACTAATTGTGTGGTCCTGGATGTATCATTTTGATCCTGAGCTTTAGTTACAGCTGGATTAGATGATCCTTGAAATGTCTTCTAATTCTTAAATCTAAACTCTATGCATTCTCTGTTTCTTTTAGTACATCTTTGACTGATTTTAAAAATAATTGTTGTTGAAAGGAATTACTCTAGGACTAAGAACAAAGATAATCTGTTTGTATTCTATTCTTTATCAGTGTCTTTTCTTAACAAGAACAGTGGTCAGACTCTACAGAGGAGCGATGAGGGGTTGCAGGGAATGTTTATGTCACCACATTTTTTTATGTCTTACTACAAAAGATAAGCTAGAGAGGACACCTTTGAACCCTGTAGTAAGCTGTTCTTTTGTTTCAGAGATTTTAATTTGGTAACAGCCAAAAATAAGTAAAGGAATAGCCCTAAAAAACCCCAAATATGGCAAAAGTATAGTCGTAAACAGGATTTTACTTTGTCTCAGTATTGCCCAATAATTAAAAGCCTTTTATAAAAGGCTTTCCTGCTAAAAATGTTCTAGGTTCAATGGATAGTGAGGTCAAAGGGCAGGCAGGGTCTTCAGACAGTTAGGGACCCCCTTTGCATCTGCATATCTAGTTTCTGGCCAAGGAGAGAGACTCTCAGTTCAGGTCTTTGATAGTTCATTTTGGCCAAAGTAATTTTAGGATTGCTATTCTCTATCAAAAATTTAGGTGCTCATAAAATCTGGAACAGTTTTTAAATTCAAACTGTCTCAGTTTTGCTACTGGGAAATCAAGGCTCTAATTCACTTCAGACATATTCTGCCCCAAGTTACACTTCATTTTTAATTTCATATTTGAAAGTTAAATGTCAACATTTCTTTTAAAAGTAACCATTGTTCTTTGAAAACACATCTGCCCCTATGTTTGATTTCAAGGAATGTTTTCTTCAGCTTTTGTAGAGATGGCTCTAACTAAGCTCTGAGCACTATGTGTGTGTGTACAGGACACTGAACTCCACACTCATGTTGGATTTCTCACATGGATTATTTTAGTCATCAAAACAATCAAATCAACCTTGATTGAATGACTTTTAGGGCATGATGTTTCTTATTTTCAGACTGTTCTAGTTCCTTGTACTTGATTATTCTGCTCCCATAATGAGCCCTGGTGATATCAGATTTAGCTTTTCTTGTCCCTTATTGGGAGCTGTTTGTGTTAATAGTGGCTGCCTCACATAATTTCTAAATTGGGCTCTTCACATTGTGCTGTATTTTTATGATCTTACATGAAAAAAATCTGTCTTGGAAATAAAACTTACCCCAATAATTTTTGGCCTGAGTCTGCGTTAAATGGTAGAATTCATATTCATGCAAAAAATGGCTGGGGATGTCTGCTTTCCTTACCTTATATTTAGTCAGCACAGCTCTCAGATCATTCTTTATTCAGTACATTAAAGTCAATCAATCTTTAATGAAACAGTTATGAAAATAGATGTAGATGTCTACTAAGTAGAGTCTAATACTTTATTTTGCTAAAATGCTTTGGTACAATATATTTGATAAAATTTAGTCTGCCTGAGAAGTTTAACCTGTTTTTCTTATTTGTTTTACTTTGCCAATTTTTATCTGTTTCTGTAAATGTGTACATCTCGGAGTGTGTTTCTTTTTTAGCAAAACTCTTCTGTTTCTAACTTATCTGGTATTTGACTCTTGAGAAGAATTGGAGAAATATTTGCCATTCATGTTGATGTATAACACAGATGTGTTACTCCAGCAGGCTGGTTCCTATTCCCTCTCTTAACTGACTACTATAGGAGTATGTCTTCAGTAATTCAGTTTATTTGAGACACACATTTAGTATACTCTTAATTACTAATGAAGTTTAAATCTTTTAGCTTAAACAAAAGATGAGTCATATGTAAGCTTGGTGAATTTGACATTGGAGCAGGTTGCAGACTGTTCACCAAAGCTGATGATATGTGGCAAACAAGAAAGGGATCTCTTTTTGCAGAACAAACATCTTAAAACATGACCAAGAGTATCTGCCCCACCACTATAAAGATTAAACATACTAATATTTAACTTAAGGCAGCTATTTCAATTCTTTAATATCCTATAGCTTGAAAACTATATTTTATAAATTTTTCCAATTACTATTTCATGCCACCAAATCCAATATGTTGTCAAAGAATTTGTTGGGTCAAAGGAGCTATAGATTAACATTAATAAATTCTACAAAGCACACATCCTTTAAAAACTGGTTGAAAACAAAGAGTGATATTATTCTCTTCCTGCCAAGAAGGTTATAGAAGGGAAGCAAGGGATCTCAATTTGCCATATTTAAATACCAGATTCCAACGAGGTTACACTTTTATTAATATCAACATCAAATTCTCCTTGAGAGATCTCTTGTTATCAGCTGACAAGAAGTTGTTGTCTCAGCATTGAGACAACAGCATTCGACAATTAATATTTTTTCCTTCTTATTTATAAATCATAAAAGCAGTTGCTCCACAGAAAGAATTAGTTAACTCTGAAGTTTATTTAGGAACTCAAGCAAAGGAAAGGAGAGAGAACATCTAATTAAATCTTTAATGCAAAAAACCATACTTCAGTTTGATAACTCACAGTTTAGTTATTCAAATGACAGTATTAATGAAAACAAGAAAGCTCTTGGGGGTAAATTGAGAGATCTAGCTTCTGGTGAAAGTTTTGTGGTTTGACCTTTGGCAAGCTCTAATATTCCTCAGACTTTCACTTTCTCATCTGGAAAACAAAGAAACTGGCCTGATCTCTAAATTCTTTCAGCTATGACACCCTAGGATCAAATCCAAATTCTAATTCAGCAATGAAAGTACTGAAAACTCCCTATATAATGAGGCCAAAGACACTTTCAGTTTTGGTGAGCAGAGCATTACACCATTGTTCTTGATGCTAATTAGACATGGAATACCATCTGTGAAAATAAAACAAGTGCCAACTCAAAAAAAAAAAAATAAAAGGAAGATAGTTGGAGTGCCTTTAATAATCTCTTATATCAGTCCTGCAATATCAGAAGCCAAATAGAAGGCTGATACCCACATACCCTGGTTCACATGACTTCTCTCCCAGAACATTTGTTCCCAGAGATCCATTTTGCTCCAAAACACAATTCCTTATCTTCCCTGTGGACAGAGAATGGTGAGCATCTAGATTGATCTAGACTGTCTTTATAAAGTGAAAGAGACATAACACTCCATGTGGCAAACAGGATGATGCTAGAATTCATTCTCTGACATATAAAACAAAAAGCCTTGAGATATGAATCCCAGTATAATCAGAAAACGGATGTGATTGCAACCTTTTCTCAAATCTTTATATTACTTTCTTTTATTAATCAAGTCACAACAAGGGCTTTCTGGTGGATAAAAGGAGATGACTGTCTAATAGTTGAGTAGAGGCAGGACACATGCCATCCCACGAGTCCTGGAGTGGAGTCTTGAGAGGGTAGTGTCATGTATAGAGTACAAGGCCTGCTGGCCCTTAGTAGGGACATTATCATACCCTGGCTGTACTGTAGCCTTCTTATGTTTTTATGTCTGCAATGGAGTGTTTTCACAGGAAGGAAGACCATAGATTGGTCTGCTCTCTTGTCTTTGACTCCAAGGTCACGACAGTGCTAGAAAAGAGGTTCTGTCAGGTGTTCAGCTATAAAATCCTTACATTTAAAACCAGAGGAGGAAGAAATGGGACTAAGATTTGACTTTCTAATGGTGGAGAAAAATGGATGTTTATTGTAGATACAAATAAAAACAAACAACGCTCATATAAACTAGTTTCTGAAGGTCTTAAGATCCTCTGATATCAGTGAAAACATTAGGAAAAGGAAAAATAATGGTAACAAAGTTCAGTAACATTTATTAAGACCTATGATACCTCAGTCCCTGTTATAAATACTCTACAGCAATCATTCCACTTAACCTTCACTAGACTTCTAGTAGGTAAGGATGACTATTATCCCTATTTCTCCATGTGTTAAAACTGAGACTAGACAAGTTAAGAAACTGCTTAAAGTTATAGAGCAAATTAATGTCAAACTAAGAAATAGCCAGTTAAAATTTTTTTATGGTCAAATATCTCATTTCTTCATTTTTCATAAATTTTAGAACACCTGCTGATGAAATTGGAACATAATTTTTCAAATATGCAGATTTAAATGTCCCTAATAATAAATTTGATATTAAAATAAGAATTAACATTTTATGTAGGGTCTCCACAAGATCCATTATCTAATTGAATTAGTTTTATTTTACAAAAAAAAAAATACCAGGAAAATGGATTTACCTAAGATCACACAACATAAACAGGCAAGAATTAAACCATAGGTCTGCTGACTTTGAGTCCAGTACTTTCCCTACCAGAATAAAGCTTGATTTTTCAGAAAAGTTGAGTGTTTTAGAACTCTATATAGTTTGATATAATTTGCAGAGTTTTAAAAAAAATACATTAGTAATAATTTTTAACAGACATTTTAAAAATTGTCTTGAATATCACGAAATGTAAAACTTCCTGGATGAGAGAATACCATTGGGGGTTGGAGGTGGGATGCTTTAAAATTGACTGCTTGAGCATAGAACAAAGAGCAAGTGAGGTCAGGTTTTTAAGCTTATAATTTTGCAGAGTATCCCCAGGAGTGATTTGACATCTTGGGGAACATTTTGTGATTTGACCTTTTGCAACCATTGCCTGCAGTTGCCTGAATTTGGATGTTCTTTTTCCAGCTGCTTTCAAAGCTGTTTTAGAAAGCTTGGTGTTCTGATAACATTAGGTTTCTCAACTGCTGTGGAGTCTTTTCTTTAAGAAAATGTCAGTGCCTGGGTTAGATTAATCAGGTCTGGTTCAAACACAAAATTATGCCAGGCCCATCAAATTAATAAAAATAAGAAATTACAGTGTTTCTATTGACATGGTTATTTCTCCAGAACAGTTTTCTGGGTTTGAATTTAAGTCATTAACAACCTTTTGCTCTTTGCCTCCTGATTTTGAAATCCTTTGTGAGATCCATTCATAAATCCAACAGATAGAATTCTAATGCCATCTTTATTGCTGGTAGCATTGATTTTTAAGATAAGTTTGTAATCACAGTTGGGATTCTTACTAATTTCTCATCCAAATCTAACTTTGGCATTACCCAACTCAGAAGAGTAGTTGGTATACAAGACCAGTTACTTGCTTAGAATAGCTGGGTGGCAAAAACTGAGTACCTAAAGTAGGGACTGAGTAAGACAAACTTCTATATTAACCTCTAAAAATTAGTCCTTGGATTGACTCAGGAGGCCTTACCAAATGGAGAACAGGTGCAAAAAATTATTAGATCTATCCAGTAAGGAAACACCTAAGTGGGCATGTGTCTCAGTTCAGTTTTGCCCATCAGACAACAGAATGAATAAAGCAGAAGAAAGAGTGGAATCTTTATTTTACAGTATTTTCTTAAAGGGCGGAAATTGTTATTTAATAGGTAAGGGAAAATAGAGGAAACGATGGCTGCCCAAGGCTCAAGACTGTGTTCGTCACGAGCACAACTGTGGCTATGCCTTTCATATTGGGAAATCGTGCTTCTTTCTGCAGGTCACAGTCGGATTTCTATTCTTTTCCTCTGTGAAGTGCAGTCTCATCATGTATATGTCAGGATGGCAAAATGTAACATATTGGCTTCTTTGCTGTGGCCCTTGGATTAGGACTGTGACACATCAGTTATAACCTCGAGTTACAAGGAGCATAAAGTCCTTCCTCATCGAGCACTTACCTATGGTTGACTGGAAGTAAACAACTGCTAGTTTTCTTAGAATTTCTCAAATATCCAGTAATACCTCTATTAAGCCAGTTTAATTTTCTTAATCAAGTTGACAGATTTAACTATACTATAGTATGTGCTTCTTATGGGTATCTCTCTCCTCAGCTGTTGACAATATTTCCAGCCAGCAACTTAGAGCCATGAGAGCTGGGTGGAATACCAATTCACATTTTAAAATCCCCCCTGCAATGGGACTTCTCAAAGAGATAAATTTGGAGACCTGATGGTGTCACAGTAATACTCTACACAGGAGTAACCATACATAAAAGGATATTTTGTCACCATACTTCAGTTTCATGTTGAACAGATAATTTTTGTGACACACATCTGTGAACTATGTTAAGGTGATGGTATTAATGATTTTGTTGGATACACCGATGTTCATGTAAACAAGACTGAATGCCTAACTGTTATTCCTGATGGGTGCAAGTAGCCTTTCAAAGGATAAAAAAGAAATATATTGCTTTAAGAGGAAGCTTATTTACCAATGCCATAGAAGCCATTTTGCAAAACAACTGAATCATCATCTCTGATACTACAAAGCAATTAGCAAATGTGGTTTTTCACAATAGCCTTAGCAATACGTATGATTATGTCTATTTTACTTGGAGGATATAAATGGCTGGCCCTTGTTTCTGCACTTTGTTAGTGTCATTACTAGTAACTTGAATTCTGGTACTGGATTCAGTATATTTCCTGCTCCCACAACCTATACTGCGCTTATATAAAACCTGTTTTAGTGTCTACCCAGATGTTTGTAGGAGTTAGATTTAATTATGCTGAGAAATTGCATTCTTTTTGGATGGATTAAAGTGGCAAATGGATTCATTTGTATCTTAAGCTTTAGACTTCTGAACCAGAGTTGTTTTATTTATATAAATCCCAAGGTGAATTTATTTGCTACATTGTCAGTATTTGACAATGGACCAAAAATAATGAATTGTATTACAAAAGGTCACACTGGGCTAAGAAACTGTGGTGGTTTCTTCAGTGGCTGAGGAAGAGAAGTGATTTACACTAGGAAAAAGAATTTTCTAGGACAGAAATACAGAGAACTGAGATTGTAGCAAACATTTAGGTTCACTTGGTGAACCTAGAGAAAACCACTCATCTCTGGAAGCTTTATAAATATTAAGCTTCCTTCTATCTAAAGCTGTTCTCCAGGAGGAAATCTCTAGCACAGTTAAGTTTCCATCCTCCTAAAAGTAACTTGCCTATCATATAAGGTTCAAGAGCAAATGAAAGGAGTTTTTCTCTTTGTGGTTGGGCGCCCTTGTTATCCAAACCAGCCTTCTGTATTAACTACATTCGATAACTGCTTGACTTTCTATTTGTATGTTTGCGTTTTGCTTTATTTCCATGATCCTAGCTATTGGCTCAAATGAACAGGCTGTTTACTACAAAAGGCGTGTTGCTTTGTGAGGCAGAAGTCCGGGGTCTGCCACTAGATAGCTCTGTATTCTTGCATAAAATACGAAACCTCTTTTATAGATCTGCCCGTCTTTAAGAGGATAGAATTGGCTGATGTAGATAAATTCTCGAACCCTTCCTAAGCAGTTCTCTTTTGGATGTTGAATACTATTTATTCTATGCTCATATGTGCCAGAATGGTATTAATAATTTACATAGATTATGCTACTTGGTACTAATAAATGGCATTAATGGACCCTTTATTATGTACCAGGAATTATACCAGACACTTTACATGCATTAACTCATTTTAGTTCACAATAATCCTATGAGGTGAATTTTCTTAATATCCCTGCTTTACACATAAGGACCTTGAGACTCAAAGAGTTAAGGCACTTTCCCCAAATCACACAACCAGTTAGTGACAGCGCTAGGACTTTTGAATCAAGCCAGTCTGAGATCGCAGTCCTTGTGGACATTTTTGATGTCCCCTCTTTCCCATCTTCTCTGAGATGGTGTACCCATCCTTCAGGTGCTGTAAGGGTTGCCTGCTGACAGCCCACCACTGTTCCTTCTCTACAGAATTGACTTTTACCAAAATAAAACCATCTCAACCAGAAGATAAAAACCATTCCACTTCAGTCTACAGAGTACAGAAAACTGCTGCTTCTGCCTCAAGGTGACACTAACTCCGTGGTGCACTTTGTTCCAGAATCTCTTAGCAGCTTTCCTCCTTAGGCTGAAGCAAATTTATGCTTAGCTTGCTTTTTCCACTGCCAGTTCTTGCTTCCTTCTCTCACTCCCTTTTTCTAAAAGTTAAAACCCACAACTCACCCGGGCAGGAATTCTTGACTCTATTGACTCTACCTCTGCTTTTGGGGAATCTAACCGAAGCAGCTGTTCCTCACCACAAACCTATGCTCTCTTTGCTCAGTGGAGAAGTCTGAGGAAGTCTTTAAAAGATAGATTTAGCTTTGAAAAAAAATTAAAAAGTTATAAATTACACTTTTAATTTTCCATTGTAATTTTTCAAATTGCTATTTTTTCAACATATGAGTTTAAAGAAATAATAGATGAAATAAGAATGTGAAGTTTTGAAATGAAAACACACCATTAGATTTAATGCAGAAGACTGATTGATCTGTTTCAGCAGGCAAACACCTTTGTTTCCTTCTCATTAATTGGATCTGGCTGAGAAACTCAAATCACCAATTGATTTTTTAATAAGCATAATGTGGTCACTCTAATATGACTGATTTCCTGTTCCTTTTTTCTTCTTGGCAAGCAGTTAAGAT
This sequence comes from Helogale parvula, assembly GCA_004023845.1. Taxonomy (NCBI): domain Eukaryota; kingdom Metazoa; phylum Chordata; class Mammalia; order Carnivora; family Herpestidae; genus Helogale; species Helogale parvula. Next base: position 59,222 of record PJEM01008963.1, read on the forward strand.
TGCTAACAGCTCACTGTGACCTTATATTCACATCTCTGAGGATTAAGTTCAGCAAAGTATCCACTAAAAATATTTCCAGAAGCAATAATTTCTAAAGTGAAAGTTTAATATTTTTAAAGCTCATGGTTATCTCTGCCTTGTTCTTAAATGTTTTTGGTATAGGGTTCACACAAGATTTTCTGCATGGCTTTCTAAGCTAAAACATTTATTCATTTAAAAAATAATTGTTGAACATTTTCTGTGTACCAGTCACTGTACTAGGTACTGTGATTAAAAGAGATAAGTAGGTATAGCTACTTCCCTCATGGAACTTGCGAACTAATTATAGATTGTAATCCAACATTCATGCCAATCATATATTTTGAACTGTGATCAGTTCTCTAATCGTCATATATACTACGAGGTTTTACTGAAGACATTAGATCTATTATGGACTTCTCTGATGATGAGATAATTTAATGGATATCTGAAGAAAGAATGGAATAATTAAATAGAGATATTAGAATTTTAGCCAAGACAATCAGCATATGGAAAGATCCTAAGGCAAAAAGTAGCATGGCCATTTGAGGAATCACGAGAACCCCAGCTGGAGTATAGAAATACTATTTAAGATGAGGTTAGATGCTAAAGTCAGGGGAAAGACCAACAAAGTCTTAAAGGGCAAGTTAAAAGGTTTTAGTGTGTAATGATATCAATGGACACTTATTGAAAGGTTTAGAGGAATGTATACGTGTGCGACATGATCAAAGGAACAGAAAGTATTTCAAAAATTGGAGGTAATATACGTCAAATGAAGACACAAAATGAACAGTACCCCTTGACAGAGTTGAAAGTAAATAACCTTGGGTGGGCATTCAATGACGTGAGGAAAGGCACATGTTACGTTGTACGTTAAGCAGTATGGATTTTATATACTGAGACACAGGAAGGGAATGGCATGCACAGAAATGAATTTTGAAAAGATTGGTCTAAACTGGCACTATCCAACTGAGTTTTCCAAGATGAAGTAGGTTTTTCTAAAATCTGTACTCTCACAATATAACACTTACTAATTGTATGTAGTTACTGAGATGAAGTAGTTTTTCTAAAATCTGTACTATCACAATATAGTACTGACTAACTGTATGTAGTTACTGAGCACTTGAAATGCCCTTCATGAACTGGGGGAATAGATTTTTAAATTTTGTTTAATATTATTTTACTTAAGGTACCTATCATCTTAGCACAAGTCTAGTCATAGTATAGGTCATGTGTGTGTGTTGGTGTGGTGGTGTTAGGACATTTGGAAAGTGGGAATGAGGAAAAGGAGCAAGGAGATAAGCGAGGAATCTTAGAGGAGGTCAGAAAGAATAGAGACAAAAATCATAGAAGTCTGAAATGAAAAATATTTACTCTGTCTAGGGCTTAATGAACATTAAGGGAATAATGGGAAAGCTTTAGGTTAAATTCAGATTACAGACAGCCTCCCATGCCAGATTAAGAGGTCTGGACTTTCTGTGTGGAGGAACATGCATCTCTTTAAGGCTTGCAAAGATTAGAATTATTTATGCAGAACTTTCAGAAATTTCCTTGCCAGAAACTCAATTATGGTATTGAAGGGGCACCTGAGTGGTTCTGTCAATTGAGCATCCAACTCTTGATTTAGGCTCATGTCATGACCTCATGGTTGATGGGATGGAGTTCCATGTCAGGCTCCAGACTGACAACACAGAGCCTGCTTGGGATGGTCTCCCTCCCTCCCTCTCTCTCTCTCTTTGTCTGTCTCTCTCTCTGACCCTCCCCTGCAAAAAGGTGCACTCTCCCAAAATAAATAAACTTAAAAAAATTATGGTATGTTATCATGTACATATTTTGTTAGAGTCTTTTGCCATTGAATAGTGATGGTATATCCCTAGGTCTTTCTTAGCCTGAGGAGCCTTTGACGCCAAGGATTACAGTTTAGTCATGTTTTCCTTTCCCTAACCCCACAGAATCTAGTTGCTGGTAGAATGTTGAATATAATTCCAGAAGAGTTAATAGAGTCCTCAGCCATCATGAGGAATGGTGCAGAGACACATGGGAAGGACATGTATAGAAGTTAGCAGCCATTTACCATTTAAATGTGAAAGTCTGAAAGTCATCACTTCCCCACAATACTCTAGGCTCCATAAGCTCAGGGACCATGATTCTGCCCAGGGAGTAGGTATTCTACTCATTGTTTTGAACACACAACAGACCTGGAGAAAATCTTTGTGCCAATTGAAGGGCAATATTTACAAGCATTTTGGGGGAGGCGGTGTTTCTTCTAGAGATCATGAAGTTAAATATGTTTTTAAAAAGATTTTTCCAGATTACCTTTCAAAAAGTCAAGGATACCCCCACCTAGAGTGTGCAGCTCTTTGTTCACATCTTGTCTGTACTGGAAATTATTTGTCCCCCAATGTAATAGGCTGAAAATGAAATTGTTTTACTTGGTATTTCATTGATCACTACCAAAGCTGAGAATCGTCATGTATCCATTGATTTGCCATTCATTTTGTTTAACCTCGTTAAAAATTTGCAATTCTTTTCTCAATGATTAATGGGAATTGTTTATATATCAGTGATATTAGCCTTTGATTTCTCATTTTGGAGATAGAGTATTCAACTGCAGTATTTTGCCTTTTAAAATTACCTAAAGCATTCTTTTAAAAAAATCTTATGCTGTCTATGTATCATCTGTCTGTCTGTCTGTCTATCAGTAAACTCTACCCCCAACCTGGAACTTGAACTCATAACCCCAAGATCAAGAGCCACATTGCTTTACCAACTGAGGCAACCAGGCACCCCTAAAGGAATTCTAACTTTAAAAAATATAATGTTTTATTTTTGAGAGACAGAGGGAAAGAGAGACAGAACATGAGCAGGGGAGGGGTGGAGGGAGAGGGAGACAATGGAATCTGAAGCAGGCTCTAAGCTCTGAGCTGTCAGCACAGAGTCCCATGTGGGGCTCAGACCCACTAACTGTAAGATCATAAACCCAAATCAGACACTTAAGTGACTAAACCACTCAGGTGCCCCATAAGTTCTAACTTTTATGTGCTAAATGTGTAATTTTTTTCCATTATGCTTTTTGTGTTTATGCCTTTTCCACAGTAAGATTATAAAGATATTCTCTTGTAGTTTTTCCTTGTGTAGGATTTATATTCATCCTTGGATACTCGGTCCATTTTAAATTTATTTTTGTGAGATAATATACAGATCTAATTTAAAAATTTTTCCCAAATGAAAATGTAGCCAACCAACTCTCCTGCTTTCCTGTGGTCAAAAGTAACCTCAGAGAAGGATACCACAGATTCAAGTAAATAATAAGAGTTAATCGAGTTAGATCTAATGCATTACCTCAATATCTATGTGTATTGTAGTCAAAAGAAAGTTATCTTGTCCCCACTTAATCTATTTAATTTAGAATCAGTTGTGAGATTCCATTGGTCTTAATCTCAACATTCCCTAATAGAATGCTCTATACATAGCAGTGATTCAAATGTTTGTTGATTTAAAGAATGTAAAGAAAAGCATAGTATTAATTATGCCTTCAAGTCAATCTAGTAGAATAATATATACTCTATTCAATCATATTTAAGTGGAAGAAGAGTCATGAAAGAGAAACAAAGTGAAGTCTTTGTTTTATTCACCATCCTGACAAAGTGTTGATGATGTTGAGACAATATATGCAAATCATTCAGCTCCAGTCTCTGTATATAGTAGGTCCTCATTAGTATATTGTCGGTAACCAGAAAATATTGTTTTAATTATTTCAGGTGTTCATTAGGATTGAAGACTTTTCTACTGTATAATTTTAAGGTTTTAGGAAACAGTTTAGTATATGAAATAAAATCCTAAACACCCTAATAAACACTGAATTTTAAAGGTTTAGTATGATTAACAACACAGGTTAGAAAAATCGGAATTCATTGTTAATTGACATTGATGGTCTTAATAAAACCCACACATAAGAAGCTTATAAAAAATTAAATAAAGAATGGACCTTAGTGGATGTTATTCAAATTCTGTCCTCTCTTTGCAATCATAGCTTGTGTCTATTATATTCTAAATTAGGACAAAAATAGGGACTTAACTAATTTATAAAATGCTATGACTTTAAATATCATATGTTAGAATAAATCAATAGAAGACATTTATTTGAAGTGGTTGAAATAACCACTTTTGACTTGGTTGGCATTCAAACCTTTTGGGCTTAGGAATCACTGATGTGGCACTTTCAGGGGATTTGATTTTATAGGCTCCTTGGCCCAGAGTTTTAAAAAATACAAAAAAGGATGTGGCCTTAGAGATAAGACAGGCATCGGCCCGTCACTGTGAAGCTGCCTTGCTTTTAAATGGTCTGTTCCCAAGTTTGAATTTGTAATCTAGTGGTAGAAAAGCTTTGGATTTGCTGGCAAAAATGAAAGATGCTCAGAAGCTATTACCTTAAAATAGAAATTGATAGATTAATAGGCTATGGAAGTTTAGATTCTGACCTGAAGGGAAGTGGAGAATTGAATTGAGATAATTATCTTGTTAACTCGAGACAGAATTAAAGTTCACCTTTAAAAGAATCAGATCATTAATGCCAAAGTGTAGGTTCTCATTCACTTACATGATAAGAAGTAAAACAAAGTTACTAAAAATTGTCTAGATTTATTTAGAATATTATAATTTGTAAAGCATCACTAAAACACATATTTAAAATATGCAGAAAGCTCTCAAGGACTCCGAAAATAGGGAGAATATTATTTAAAAAGAAAACCTCTCCTTTTTTTTTTTTTTCCTATCTAGCATATGAGAACTTACATTTGCCTTTGGTATTCTGATCAAAGAAACAGGAAATAAAAGACAGACATTACTAGAGATAATCTCAAATGTCTTTACTCTACAGTCATAGCCTATGTCTATTAGAAGAAAAGTGGAGACCAAACTAATTTATAAAATGCCATGCCTTTACAGAGCTCAAGTACAGAGGACTCAACATAGAGAAGCATAAACTAATCAAGACCTATTTAATGTCAATGAGAAATTCCTACCTTTATGTTTCCAGGGATAGTTGCTAAATAATGGTTACTTATTGATCTCTGAGAGGAAACTGGTGGTTGAATGAAAGTTGAATTTCCCAGTTAGTGTCTGGGTCACTATCACTGCCTTAACCAAGTCTAATTTGGGCAAATGATAGTACATCAATCCACCAAAAGATAGTGTTAGGAGGTTTCATAACTCCACTTAGGGGAGAGTCATTACTCCTTGGAGGAGTAACAAAGGGTTTCTTATCTCATCAGCTTAGAAGGGTGTGGAATGACACCTGCAAGTGGGAAGGAAGACCTGGACTGAGGAGTGATAACTAACTCTGCTAAGTCAATTTTCTCTGCCTGAGGTTTCTAACGTACTTGATTTTCAAATCAAATCTAAATCTCCTAAATAAGTAGAGAAACATAGGCACAAAGCCAAATAATTAAATCAAAATGCAGGATTTGGATTTTGTTCTTTATGTATTCTATGACAAATAACAATGTAGTAAAGAAAAAAAAAAAGAAACAACATTTGAAAAGTGGTCTCATGTTTATCTCACATTGCAGGACAAGACATAATCTTGAAACTAATATTCTCTAAGAATATTAGAAAATATAAATGTATAGTAACTGAAATATGCTTCCATAGTATATTATCTAGTTAAAAAATATTAATCTCCTAAAATTTCACTTGGAATCATAGAAAATAAAAAACATGACCTTATAAAAGCAATGCATCCAAAATGATTTAAAAAGAAATAGAGACTTCACAGGTGCCTGAGTGGCTCAGTCAGATGTGCATCCAACTGTTGATTTTGGCTCAGGTCATGATCTTACGGTTTGTGAGTTCAAGCACTGTGTTGGTTCGGAGCTGAAAGGGCAGAGCCTGCTTAGGATTCTCTTTCACTTTCTCTGCCCCTCCCCTGCTTGGGGCATTCTTTTTTCTCTCTCTGAAAATAAATAAACATTTAAAAAAATAAATACAAGTTAGAGACTTCAAATTGTGTCACGTTAAATTGTTCTTATGCATAGCCATATGGTTATTCTTTGATTCTTTTATTACTCTACTCTAGGGATTTACATAAACTCCTTTTTTAACTCAATGTTCCAGAATATAGCTTTTTGTGTTTTCCTCCATGTTTAAATTTATAAATGTATTCTTTCTTTTGGTCATTTATTCAACATATGTTACTGAATACCTATTTGGAGTCAAATAGGATGCTAAGTACTGGTAGTGTAATGGTATGCTAATATAGGCACTGTTTGTGAACTCGTGCAGATAAATTCTAATAGGACAGATATTATAAAAATAGCCACACACACAAGTCAATGAGAAATTAAGAATTTCAGTAAGTGTTATAAAGGAAAGCCATATGTTTCGATGAAACAGAAAAATGTTTCAGCATAGAAATTTGGTTATAAACTGAGTAAAATAGGCATTTACTGGTGTCAGTCACTAGCATATTCTTCTATGACTTCTATAGAGAAAGGTCCTGAGAATAAGAGGAAATTTTTACAAACCTTAGGGTTGGTTATCGGCACTGTTCCCTTCCCTCCCCACCAAGCAAAAAGTTTTATATTGTGTGTATTTAAGTAGGCAGACAAGGCACCATCAAAAAAACACCTGAAGGAAGAAAATACTGTCAATATGCTAAAAAAAATTTCCTTCCATATAGTAGTCACGTTACTTAGAAAAGGATCAGAAATCAGCTTAGTCTGAGTCTTTATTTGTGTTTTAACCCAAATGGGCAGAAGGTAGTTTTCTAATACCCTTTGTACAGAACTCTCAACTTGAATGTGTGAACCTGAGAATTCAGTATGTGCTTATTTTCAAATGCTTTGCAATTTTTTTTACTGAAATATAATTGACATAAAATAATCTATTAGTTTTAGGTATACATCATGGTGATTTGATACTTTAAACATTACAAAATGATCTCCATGATACATCTAGTTACCATCTGTTACCATACAAATTTTGTTATAATATTATTGACTACATTCCTATGGCTTATTTATTTTATCACTAGAAGTTTGTATCTCTTAATCACCTTTACCTATTTCACCTACTCCCTATCCCTCCCCACTCTGGTAATCAAATTTGTTTCCTGGATCTATGAATTTGTTTCTGTTCTGCTTTTTCGTTTGTACATATAAGAGAAATTTGTCTTTTTCTATTTTACTTAGCATTTTACCCTCTAGGTTCATCCATGCTACCACAAATGGCAAGATTTAATTCTTTTTTTATGGTGAAGTAATATTCCATTGTATATATTATTACATCTTTATCAATTTATCTATGGATAAACACTTAGATTGCTTCTGTATCTTAGCTGTTGTAAATAACATGGCAATGAATGTAGGAATGAATATATCTCTTCAAATTGGTGTTTTTGTTTTCCTTTTGTAAAGAAAAATAGAATTGCTGGATCGTATGGTATTTCTATTTTTCATTTTTTAAGGAACCTCTATACTGTTTTCCATATTGACTGCACCAAATTATTTTCTCAGCAATAGCAAAAAAGAATGGTGCCTTTTCTCCACATCCTTTCCAATAACTTATTTTTTATCTTTTTGATAACAGCAAATCTGACAGGTATGAAGTGATATATCACTGAGGTTTTGATTTACATTTCCCTGATAATTAGTGATGTTGAACATCTTTTCTTATGCCTCTTGACATTTGTAGGTCTTCTTTAGAAAAATGTCCTTTCACATACCACTCATTTTTAATTGGATTTTTTAATATTATGTAAGTTAATTATATATTTTGGATATTAACCTCTTATTAAATATATCATTTGCAAATATCTTCTACTGAGTAGGTTGCTTTTTCATTTTGCTGATGCTTTTTTTTCACAGCGCAAAAGCTTTTCAGTTTGGAGTAACCTCTTTTGTTTATTTTAGTTTTTGTTGCCCTTGCCTAAGACTGATCCAAAAGTATGTTATTAAGACTGATGTTGGGGTGCTTGGGTGGCTCAGTCAGTTGAGCATCCACCTTTGGCTCAGGTCATGATCTCATGGTTCATGAGTTCGAGCCCTGCGTCGGGCTCTGTGCTGTCAGCTCAGAGCCTGGAGCATGCTTCAGATTCTGTGTCTCCCTCTCTCTCTGCCCCTCCCTCCCCTCACTGTCTCTCTCTCTCTCCATGAAATAAACATTAATAAAAAAATGTAAAAGAGATTAAAACAATTTTTAAAAGACTGATGTTGAAGAGCTTACTTGGTATGTTTTCTTCTAGGAGTTTCATGATATCAGGTCTCACATTCACGTCTTTAACCCATTTTAAATTTATATTTGTATATAGTATAAGGTATTCATCCAGTTTCATTTTTTTTGCATGTACCTGTCTAATTTTTCCAACACTATTTATTGGAGACTCCTTTGCCTCTTTTGTCACTGACTAATTAACTATCAGCATGGGTTTATTGCTGGGCTTCCTTATTCTAAATGCTTTTCAAGTTTGATAAGGGTTAGCATGGTGCTATTTTTCTTCTGTTCCAGGAGATTATGTGGTCATGTCTGTCTACTTTGACCTGAGCAGAAGAATGGGATACTTCACCATCCAGACCTACATCCCCTGCACACTCATCGTTGTCCTATCCTGGGTATCTTTCTGGATCAATAAGGATGCTGTTCCAGCCAGAACTTCTTTAGGTAAGACACATTTCTATGTGTTTTAGTGTTTCAAGTACCCAATATCAATAATCTTAATTCCCCTTTCTAAGTTGATTTACTTTTACGTCAGTCAGCAATGAAATAGAAATGCTATTATGTTATGTTATGTCAAGAGAGAGAGTGTGAGCAGGAAATAGAATCTTAAGCAGGCTCCTCGCCCAGAGCCTGATGCAGGGCTCACTCTCATGACCTTGAGATCATGACGTGAGTGAAATCAAGAGTTGGACGTTTACCTGACTGAGCTACCCAGGTGCCCTCACTATTTCATTTTGAAGAAAACTGGCATTAAAAAAGTGTTTCAAAGTTTTCTAGTTCTAGTTTTCCTTTATTACTTCCATTGGCTTCCTTTAGTAAATTTTCTTAATAAACTTCAGTTAAGTAGGGAAAAATCAAACTTCGAATTTCAACAAATTTTTGCTTTGGTCTCTGGGCAGTTATATTTTGGAGCTGCTCACACACCTCATAAGAGCTCATTGTTTTTATTCTTTCCAGATGTTGTATTGAGAATTGTCACTTTGGTAGACTGAAGTCAGCCAAGGTGAAAGTATTGACATCACAGAAATAGGCAAACACTAAAAATCAAGACTGTTTTTTCCCCCAGTAAACTGTTATCCACTTACCAGCACAGACTGATGTCTATTAATTCCACCACCCATTATTATCATAATTACATCTGAAGACTTATATACATAGCAATTGGCCCTATGTAGAAGAACCATTGAGAATACTATTTTTGAAGAAATACCTGTGACATTTTGAGAACACCACCATACCCCCCCACACACACACGTACTTTTAAAATTATTTGAAATTGCTTGATGTATATGGTGATACTTACATGGATTTTCATATATTTTTCCTCATATGAGGAAGTTTCACATAGATTATGTCAAAGCCACAGACTCACAGGGACATTGGAGTCTGTCCAATGAATGATATTTTCATACTACATAGAATTCCTTAATTAAGAATGAAGCTGTTGAAAGATGAATTACAAATCACAATCCTCTTTTATCAGTTATGTGAAAACTAGAATCACATCTACTGCTCAATCTTTGGTTAGAGAGTCAATATAATCACAGTAGTGACTGGATTTTAAAACAGGAGCTTGGGTTTTAAAACCTGGACTTCAACCCACATGTATAATATAGGCTTGGGAATGCTCTTTAATTTTTATAAATTACAGGTTCCTCAAGTGTAGAACATGTACCATTTTCTGCACCTAACTTGTAGGGTTTTATTAGGTTACATGAAGTATTCTATGTAACACATACAAAATGTGGCCTAGTAAGGCCTTAGAAATGTTAGCAACTACAGTTGACCCTTGAATAATGTGAGAGTTAAGGGTTCTGACTCCACTTATGCAGTTAAAAATCCATGTATAACTTATACCTCTGCCAAAACTTAAATTCTAATAGCCTATTGTTGACTGGAAGCCTTACTAGTAACACATATATTATATGTTACATAATCTGTGTGCTGTATGTTACAATAAAGTGAGGTAGAGAAAAGCAAATGTTATTAAAATCATAAAATACAGTACTATACTGCTTTTATTCACAATATCTGAATATAAGTGGACCCATGTAGTTCAAACCCAAGTAGTTCAAAGGTCAGCTATATAGTAATTTTCAGGCAAAATGATCTGTACCAAGTTATTAAAACTGAGGGCAAAAGAAGACATTATGGGAAGAAGACATCATTTGCATGTTTAGCATCTTCCAAACCTAATTTAGTCTCCCATCTGTTTCAAAATAATTTTATTTTTCTGTTATATGCAGTACTTTGTTACAAGTCCCATTCAATAATTATAAGGTCCTGTCTAATACTTCAAGCTAAAACAAATCCAAACTATATTGAGCCTATTACTTTAGGACCATTACTTGTCACTGTGAGTACAATCCATTATATTACATGCTCACAAGTCTGTCTTTCACAATAGAATGTAAATGGTTTTTTCATTCTCAGTGTAAGGCCTGGTGCATAGCTGATACCTCAGTGATTATTAAAGTAATGTATGCTCTTATGAATGGATGGAACAAGCTCATTAATGCATTCCAATCTACCCATATCAAAGATATTTTAAGAAAAAGCTTTTAAAGCAATCTCTTTTCCTGAAGTCCAGACTTGTGCTGGTCAAAACCTCTCTTAAGACCATTTCTCAATTCATTTCAAACACCCATTAAGTGAATGCTCACTAGCAAAACACGATGGTAGGAGAAGGGGTCAAGGTGAGTGAGCTAAGGAATGAAGAATGAGGGAGAAGCCCCTGAACTAATAGCAGGTAGGTGTTCCTATTTATTGATCTTTGACTACATGTATGCATGTTTCATATAGCACCCATGCCTTTTCTGCTCTTCACAACTGGATATAGAAGTGGAAATAATAATAATAATTATTATCACATATTTTAGGCATAAGAAAGCTGCAATGTTAAATGACATTCACAAAGCCACAGAGTCAGCAGATAGTACGTCTATCTGCCGCTTAGCTCATGGGACATATATTTGCTCTGTGTGCGAACCCTTGTTGAAGGCCTTAGTGGGGAAAGGTGGGCCAGCAGAACAGGCACAGTCTGTATTAACTTTGCTGTCTTACTTCTCTTTATCTACAACTTCTTAAATTTAACTGCACATTTAAATCACCAGGGTGCCATTAAAAGTACAGCTACCGCTGTCCAATCCTAGGAGATGTAGATGTCATTCTGAAATCATGGCCTGGGTGTCAGGATTAAAAAGCAATCTCCCAAGTGATTCAAATGTGTGATCATATTACCTTTTCCAGTGTTTATAATCTAGAGTTAAACCAGATGACTCTAAACCTGTGAGGACCTTAAGTGTCTTGCCACAGAATAGTGATAGTCAAGTTGTTTAATAAGTGAGATAAATATGTCTGTATACTTATCAGTAGCAGACTGTGGCTGCTGAGTTCAGACCACAAGAGCATGGGAAGAAGTCATCGTGGAGCTTGTAACACTTGATCGTAGTTTGGTACACAGGTGATAGCGGGTAAGCTTTAATCCTGGTTTAATGAGGAAGAATAAAACCATAAAAATACCAGCTGGTAATTTTCACCAGAGTAATCTGAAGTGAGGTAACATGCCTGAAGAGCTTACCTGATGCCAAGACTGGAGGAGTTGATAAAAACTATGGATATTTTTCATCTATCCCAGGTAAGAGAAGTCTAATTCTTTGCTTAGCAAAACTGTACTTAAAAACCACCTTTAGCTGTCTTGTTTTTGGTTGGTGAATCAGTTAAAACTACCCCTGTCTGCCACTCATTCTTCTCTTCCCTGTGATTCCCAGCCAAAACTTGAAAATATCACGAAGATTCTTCTTTTATGGCTGTGATAAACTTCCATGTAGCCTAAATAACATCTTCCCAACTTGCTTAATAAGTTTTTGACTTACATGTCTGGTGGAGTCCAGCTCCAGCAGGTTGAAGGGCTCCTTGAAGGATTGACGGTGTTGGTAAAAGGGAGTGAGAGAGCCTTGAGTTTCTTTCTGATCACCAGGCAGTCATCTGTGCATTGACCTGAGAGCCAGCTTTATTTATGGAAAAAAAAAAAATGTATGGGGCCAGCACAGAAGTGGCATTTGTCTTAGACAATGATTTCTGATGACAAATTTCTTTGGTATGTAAAAATTTCCCAGAACATAGATTGGTAGAAGATTCATGCATAATCTTTATCAATAGTGATTGATGTAGGTGATTTAGATGCTTATCATTTGGGAAAGGAAGGTATCTTTAGTATTTAAATACAAGACAATGTTTTTAGCATAACAAAGGCAAAGGTTAATTCTTTGTGAGCAGGGGTCAATAGCCTGTTTTCTTGAGGGGAAGTAAAACAGGTTTCTCAAGAAATGCAATATTTGCTCCCATAATCACAAAAGAAGAAATTCCTATAATAAGTTCCTTCCCAAGGTGCAATAAGCATATTTTAGGATAAGGGGATAAGTCACTCCCCATACCAATCAACAAGGTGCCTTGGGGGTGGGTGCTCAAAAAATACTTGAGTGGGGGTAGATATGGGTCGCCATCTGACAGCGGGAGGCCTTGTAAACCCGCCTTAACCTCACAAAGAATATTCTCAACTTGGTGACTTCAGAAATGGCTTACAACACATGTCAGACCTGTCAGATTTTCTGAAGTAAATTTATTTATGGTATCTACTATAAATACTGACATTTTCACTCCTCCATAGGTCAAGTGTGGCTTGAGGCTTGAAAGTAAAGGGCAGGCCAAGGTCCAAATTTAGTTTTTAAATTCTCTTCCCCCAAATATCAACTGTAATGAAGTATAGTCAAGAATTTCTATATGAATTAATGTAGAGACAACTAAAGTGAAACTTTTATAGTTTAAGCAGACTGCTCTTCTCTAAAATAAACCTTATATTTACTGATACCTTCCTAGGAATTGACACTTAATGAACATTACTTAAGCTTCATCAGAACACTATGAGGTCTGCCCCTTTCCACACCATCCCAGTTTGTAGAGGAGAAACTTGACCATTGCTGAAGTTCTACCATGGCAATATGGAAGACCCACAGTCCACATCATCCCAAATTAGGGATATACACTAGCCCCTGAGTGTCTGGTGCTTTATGCTGCATATTAGTACGTATTCATAGAGAATATAACAATGTGAGTCAGGGAATAGCATTTTATTATTATTTTTATTTAAATATTTTACTTATTTTTTTTTTTTTGAAGGAGAGCGAGTGAGCAAGGGGCAGAGAGAAGAGTGAGACACAGAATTTGAGGCAGACTCCAGGCTCTGAGTTGTCAGCACAGAGTCCAGTGCAGGGCTCAAACCCAGAGACTGCGAGATCATGACCTGAGCTGAACTCATATGAACTAGACTGAGTCACCCAGACTGAGTCACTCTGAGCCCCCAGAGCATAGCATTTTATCTCAGACTCCATAGGCTTGTATCTCTTCTCATCTCTGTCACTTACTACCTTGGACAAATTCCTTATTTTTTTCTGTGCTCATTTTTTTTCACCTAAAAAAAAAAAAAAAAAAAAAACAATGATAATCCTCATTGTGAGGATAGTACATCAAGTGCCTGACACAGTACCTGACCAAAAAAGAGATACATAAATGTCAGCTGCTATTAGGTGCAGTTAAAAATCTCTCCCCCAAATCATCAATGTGGATTCCTAATTTCAAATGTAGGGTAACTGTCTCTGTCCTTTCATGTATACACTATTCATTGATTGCTTCATTTATACACTCAAAAGATTTTTATTAAGCCCCAAAACTACACTTGTCCCTGAAGTCACAAAGGACATTAAGATAGAGGCCTTTTCTATTGTCACAGAGTATACAGACTAGGGAGATGGGTTATTCCATAATAACAGGAAAGAGGCTATGATTGTAGTTTACAACTGCAGTTCCCTTCATCATCCCTGCCCTCTGTGAAAAGCCACTGTTTTCTGTGAAGTGATTTCAATAAACACAAATCTTTCTCCTCTTGGGAATTTCATAACAAAATCCAGAAGAAGCTTGATTTTAACTAAGACATAATGACCCAAGAGAACCACATGGTTCTTGTGGCTTGCTTATTCTATAACTGGAAGTTTGTACTTCTTAATCCCCTTCACCTATTTTGACTATACCCCTCCCCCACCTCCCCTCTGACAAACACCAGTTTGTTCTCATGAGTCTTTTTCTATTCTTGTTGCTTGCTCATTTGAACATTTGTTTTTAGATTCCACATATAAATGAAATCATATAGCATTTATCTTTGATTTATCTTCCTTAGCATAATATCTTCTAGGGTCATATGTGTTGTCACAGAAGGAAAGATTTTATTTTTCTTGCAGCTGAGGAATTGTCCATGGTGTGTATATACCATGTTATCTTTATCTATCAGTGGACACTTGGGTTTCTTACGTGTCTTGGCTATTCTAAATGCCATTGCATTAACCATAGGGGTGCATGTATCTTTTTGAATTAGTGTTTACATTTTCTTCAGGTATGTGCCCAGATGTGGACTTACTGGATCATGTAGTACTTCTTTTTTTTTTTTTTTTAAGAACCTCCATACTGTTTTCCAGAGTGGCTACGCCAATTTACATTCTTAACAACAGTGTGCAAGGATTCCTTTTTTCTCCACATCCCTGCCATGACTGTTATTTCTTGTCTTTTTGATACTAGCCATTCTGATAGGTGTGAGGTAATATCTTACTGTAATTTTGATTTGCATTTCAATTCTGAGCATTTTTTCATGAGTATCTCCATCATTTCTGTGAATTTTTAGAAAAATGTTTAGATCATCTGACCATTTTGATTGCATTATTTACTTTTTTGGTGTTGAGTTGAATGAGTTCTTTATATATTTTGGATATTAACCCCTTATCAGAGATAGCATTTGCACATATCTTCTTCCATTCTGTAGGTTGCCTTTTTGTTTTGTTGATGGTTTCCTTTGTTATGCAAAAGTTTTTAGTTTGATAGAGTCCCAATTTTTTCTTTTTTCTTTTGTTTTCCCTGCCTGGAGAGACATATTCAGAAAAAATATTGCAACGACTGAGGTCCGTGAGTTTACAAACTATGTTTTCTTTTAGGAGTTTTATGGTTTCAGGTCTTACGTTTAGGTCTTTAATCCATTTTGAGTTTATTTTTGTATATGATGGAGGAAAGTGACCCAGTTTCATTATTTCTCACACAGCTGTCCAGTTTTTCCAACACCATTTACCAATGAGACTTTCTTTTTCCCATTGCGTATTCTTGCCTCCTCTCTTGTAGACTGACCATATATGCATGGATTCATTTCTGGGCTCTGTATCCTGATCCATTTACTCATGTGTCTATTTTTGTGCCAGTACCATACTGTTTTGACTACCATAGCTTCATGATCTTGTTTCAAATCTGGGATTATGATACCTCTAGCTTTTCCTTTTGTCAAGATTGCTTTGGCTATTAAAGGGTTTTTCATGGTTCCACACAAATTTTAGGATTGTGAAAAAATGTTTTGGTATTTTGATAGAAATTACATTGAATCTGTAGATTGCTTTGGGTAATATGGATATTTTAATAATATTAGTTCTTCTAAATCATGAGCATGGTTTATCCACTTATTTGTTTTGTCCTCAATTTCTTATCATTTTCAGAGTTGGGTCTTTATTTCACTTCCTTGGTTAAATTTATTGCTAACTATTTTTATTCTTTCTTGACACAATTATAAATAGGATTGTTTTCTTAATTTATCTTTCTACTACTTCACTGCTGATGTGTAGAAACATAACAGATTTCTGTATATTGATTTTGTATCCTACAGCCTTACTGAATTCATTTATTAATTCCAATAGTTTTTTGGTGGAGTCTTTAGGGGTTTTTTATATGTAGTATCACACCATCTGCAAATAGTAACAGTTTTACCTATTCCTTACCAATTCATATGCCAGTTATTTCTTTTTCTTATCTGATGGCTACTGCTAGGACTTGTAATACTATGTTGTATAAAAGTGGTGAAAATGGGCATCCTTGTCTTGTTCTTTGACTTTTCACCATTGAGTATGAGGTTGACTCTGTACTTTTCATATATGGCTTTTATTATGTTGAGGTACATTTCTTCTATACCCACTTGGTTGAGAATTTTTATCATGAATGGATGTTGAATTTTGTCAAAAGCCTTTCTGCATCTATTGAGATGATGATTTTTTAAAATGATTTTTATCTTTCATTTTGTTAATGTAACGCATCATATTGATTGATTTGTGCATACTGAACCACCCTCAAATCCCTGGAATAAATATCACTTAATAGTATAAGTGAATTATTTGAATGATCCTTTTAATGTATTGTTTAGCTTTTAATGTAAAGTATTGTTTAGTTCAGTTTGCTAACATTTTTGTTGAGAATTTTTGTATCTAGATTTATCAGGAATATTGGTCTGCAATTTTCTTTTTCTATCTTTCTTTATTGTAGTGTCTATCCTGGTTTTGTTATGAGGCTAATGCTGGCCTCATAAAATGAATTTGGAGGATTCCTTCCTCTTCCATTTTTTGAATAGCTTGAGAGAGCTATTCTGACATAAGTATTAAGTCATCTTCAAATGGTTGGTAGAATTCATCTATGAAGGGGTCTTGTCTTGGGCTTTAGTTTGTTAGGAGTTGTTTGAATACCATTCAATTTCATTACTAGTAATTAGCCTGTTCATTAAAAAAAATCTTCCTGATTCAGTCTTAGAAGATTGTATATTTCTAGAAATTTATCCATTTCTTCTAGGCTATATATATTTTTTGGCATACATTTTTCAAAGTGGTCTTTTATTTTTTTATATTTCTCTTATCAGTTATAACTTCTTTCATTTCTGAATTTGAATCCTTTCTATTTCTTGATTAGTCTTACTAAATAT